>JANHZT010003242.1:392564-402830 GCA_032468215.1 Stegonotus admiraltiensis | reverse complement strand
AAGATACAGAACAATTAAAACTCGGACCACACATCTTCTGAATAGTTTTTATCCCAGAGCTATAATTGCACTCAACAGTGAACTAAAGGGACACCATCACTGAGCTGTTGGACAGTATTACTTGGTCTGCTGTGTGGATGCTTGGGTGGTTGAGGGGTGAGGAATTTTTGGTGGGTGGAGGTGTCTCTAGGGATTGTCATGTGTGTTGGGCTTGGTCTCTGGATGTTATGTGAATTTTGTTGTATGGGTATACTGTGTATATACGTACAATGACAATAAACTATTAATTGTTATGTTCAGCAGTAACTTAATATTGTCTATCTTGTATTTGGTTCTCATTGTATGTATCCCTATTTTCCCCAGTTTCACCATATCCTGTTCTTTCAATAAAGCAGTCAGATTTACGCACACCGTCTGTTTTATTGGAGGATAGGGGGGTTTAGCTGCATGTTGAGCTGCTCACAGCCTAACATGTAGTGGGGACAGAACAGTATTCATTTTATAATAAGGTATGACAGCCATGTGTGTATATTCTCTTTTCTATCACGGAACTTAAAAAGGCAAAATACTTGGCATCACACAAGAGATCCTCTTGTTCAGGGATTGACCAGGGCTGAAGTTTAGGTTCAATAAATTGGCTTCATCACATCATTTCATTCCTAACGTAGACTGCAAGATTAAATTTTTTGTTGATGCTCTTCCTACAACAAAAGCAACAGCTATTATTTCTGATGCAGAGAGGCCTGTCATTTGGAAGCTGTTGTGTTCACCCAAGATTCTGCACTATTTCTGAAATGCACATGCTTTGGGACGAATCATGATGTATGGAATAAGTTCATCATAAGCCATAGGACTAGCAAAATAGCAAACGTGTAAATTATATGACATGTGCTATTTTTTTGTTTAATGCTGTTAGTGGTAATCTTCAATAAATTGTATAGAATACAGAAAAAAGAAATAAGTCTTTCTCTATCCTTGAACTGCTGGCATTTTGCAGAAATCAATATCCTGCCCTCTCTTTTCTCACTGACTGTATAAATAACTTAGCAGAAGGCTTTATAACATGGCTTTAACCTTTGAGATGGATGGCCATCTTAGGGTTCGGCTTCTATTAAAGGACCACTTTTCTAATTCAGTTCTACAGAGCCAGTTAGCAGCTGCTTATTGGGAGGGAAACATTAATGCTTTTTTTCTTTTTTAAAGAAATCATTTTGCCAGCATGTTTGCAGTTTCAGTAACAGAGTTGGAAAGAACCATGGAGGTCATCTAGTCCAACCCCCGGTCACGCAGATGACCTATACTAGGGATTCGAACCGCTGAACTGCTGACCTTTCTGATTGACAAGCTCAGCGTCTTGGCCACTAAGCCACCTAGCCTAGCCACATTTCATTTCATTGGTAACTAGATGGTGAATTGCACAGACCAAGGGATGATGGAAATTGGACCTGCATTAAAGGATTGCTGGAATCTTGCTAATATTTTGGGTGCAGCAGCCCCCTGAGGAGGAAGAATGCGTTCAGCTATCTCTTCCCCCAGTTGCTTCTCACTCCCTCATGTGCCTTCGTAGACATGGAAAGAGGGTGCAGCTCAAAAGTAACTGCATAGGCAGCTTGCAGTCAAAAACGCAGATTGATATCTGTGTAGATCAGGGTTTCTCAAGCTTGGCAGGTTTAAGATGTTTGGACTTCAGTTCCCAGAATTCCCCAGACAGTTCATCTTAAAGTTGCCATCTTTAAAAAACATTGGTATGAATAGCACTGAGGAGTTGGTCCTTCCCATGACATTACTGCACCTTTGCTGCTGCTGTGATATCCTCACTTATTGCACAATGCTAATTGGAAACTAGTAATAGTAATAAAGAGTCGTGGTGGCACAGTGGTTAGAATGCAGTATTGCAGGTTAACTCTGCCCATGGTCAGGAGTTTGATCCTGACTGGCTCAAGGTTAACTCAGCCTTCCATCCTTCTGAGTTCGGTAAAATGAGGACCCTGATTGTAGGGGGACAAAATGCTCACTCTGTAAACAGCTTAGAGAGGGTTATAAAGCACTGTGAAGTGGTATATAAGGCTAAGCGCTATTGCTATAATGACTGAAAAAAACTATATAAAAATGTATATTAGAAAAAATGCTTCATATGTTACAGAATGCAACACAGGACCATTTCCAGCTTTTTATTATTCATCTAAAAATAGATAGAATATTTTAGCACCTATCACAGACATACAGACCAATCTACACATTTCTGCAATAATGCTATATGAAAGATATGTGTACTGATGAACGGGAAGAATCATGGGTGATGCTCTTGGATTTCTCACAAACCTGAGGTTTCCTCTGCAATGGCGTATATTCCTCATCCTTTGTGTTGGATTCCTGATGTTTTACTTTTCCAAACATTTGTCATTCTACCTTCTCTCTATATTAGTTGAATCCTCTCTAAATCAACACCTGTAATCTGCTAAATTTATCGTCCAATATTGCAGCTTGTAGTGTAAGAACAAAAGCAGACTCAGAGGAGAGATCAAAAGGAATCAAAAGCAGTTTTGTTTTTTTTAAAAAAAGCATTTTCAGTTTGTGTCATTGGTGTTTTTTTAAAAAAAATTCTTTCACAGTTTCTATGTCATGCTTATAGCTCAGCTAGGGGTGATTTTTGTTTTGTTTTCTTTTGTTTTGCAACAACAACAACAACAAAAAGGACAGTTGGGTTTGTAACAGCATTATCTTTTTGTAGAAAAGCTGCTATTAACAGATTGTGGCAGAAAGCGAGCAACGAATTGGAGGTGGGAATTTGACTTTCTTCCTTCTTGATGTTGCATTGCAAAGTGGGGAATAAAGAGGGAGGGCATTAGGAGGGAAAAGGAAGGAGCCAGAATTGCAATCATTGTGTTGATTGTTAGGGATGATGTAGCAGTTTCAGGAAGGTGGACTTTTGAGGCAGAGATCCAGATCTTTTCCATCAGCATTAAGACTTCCAAATGCAGAGTTTTGAAGCTAGTAAAATGTGATATGTGGCCATTTGCAGGGAAAGATAAAAGATAAATCCAGTATTTCAGATTACCTCATTAGCAGCACAAATTACATAACAACTCTCCCTCTGCAGTGTTGGAAACAAATGGTGGTAAGAGAACCATTCCAAAATGGGCTTGAGAAGCATTACTTTCTAGGAGATTCCAGATGAAGTTTACAAGTTAAGGGGTGCTCATATAGGTAAGTGGAGCTGAGGTGGCACAGTGGTTAGAGTGCAGTACTGCAGACTACTTCAGCCGACTGCTAGCTGCAGTTCATCAGTTCAAATCTCACCGGCTCAAGGTTCACTCAGCCTTCCATCTTTCTGAGGTGGGTAAAATGAGGACCCAGATTGTTTACAGGCTGACTCTGTAAACCACTTAGAAAGGGTTATAAAAGCACTATGAAGCGGTAGTAGTCTAAGTGCTACTGCTATTGCTAAGTGGAAGGGGAAAGTGATTTTGCCTCCCTCCCAACTCAAAGGCCTAATAGGAATGGGGGGAGAAGTAAATCACTAAAACCTACAAGGAATCCAATATGTAATCCCATAATCGTATTTCAGATGATTCAGAAAGAGATGAGTGCCATATTAAGCTCCAGAGAAAGAATACTTGGGGAGAGAAAAAACAGGCTATGTGTTTTAACTGCTTCCCCAGCATCACTGTTTCTTCTGTTTCCAGATCTTCATGTGCTGGGAGAAAGACCCAAAGGAGAGCATGTTGGTAAATGCACTTGTATGTCCAAACCTAAGATCATGCAGATGAGCCTATGCCTTTCAGCTGAATGTGAACAGGTTTCCTCCAATCTTCCATCCAGCCGATGAAGATCTGAGGTGGGATCAGAACAGATTTGCAGTTCTATTCCTCTTTCGTGAATTCTTTGAATCATTATCTTCTGCAGAAGGCTCCAGTATTTTGGCTGATTATTCCCAACTACCGACACTTCCACACCAACACAGTTTCCATCCCTAACATTTGAAAGCAATTCAAAGTCAAATGTGATCATCTTTAATTCTACCAACCTTGAAACAAGGGAAAAAAACCCCACAGAAATAACCCCAAACCATCTCCTCTCTCCAGTTGACTAGAAGCAGAATGAAGATGATAGCGCTCGCTCACCATCCCATCTCCCGGATTGCTGGACCATTGGAAAGAATCTTCCTCCCCACACAGTATAAAAAGGAAATATAATAAATTGCCAGCCCCACTATCCAACATTTCATGCATGATGTGTGCATTTAAGACAGAAAACGTTAGTAAGGATCAAGAGGAAAAATGACAAAACTCTCCTCAATAGCTCCTGTAAACTATAACTTGGCATTTTTCTCAATAATTGTCATCATGGTCACCTGTGTCTAATGGTAATCCTGCTTGCAGATGTTTCATTACCCAATTAGAGCTAGTGAATGTGGAGTTTGCTCCCTGGTTATATACAGTTATATATAATTCTACCATTAAGAAAGAGACAGGTTTGCTCTATTTTTAAATCAACTGCAACAGAGTCTAAACCAAGTTCCTCAAGAGTTGATGGGATTATCCGAGTGGTCAATGCTATAACCTGTTCATCATAATGTCAAGTCATAGCTGCCAGTTCTGCAGCTGGTGCTGGCCTTCATAAGCATCAAGTAATTCCCAAGAATTTAGGATGTTGTAATGTATCAGCATAGTATATGTGCAGATTGAAGCAGAGTGGCCTTCTGCGATTGACAGATAGAGATTTGTCCAAAATGTTTTGGTATGGCACTCATACCCTCTATGCTGATAAGCACTGGGACTCTGTGGCCAATTCATGTTATAATCTTTCAATTTCAATTTTCAGGTCTTGATACTTTGTAATAGTCCCCAATTCTTTGTTTTCTATTCTACTATGCCACATCAATATCCACACTTGCTTCTTGTCAACCAGTGTTATATCTGGTGTGTTATGAGCCAAGAGTTTATCAGTCTGTATTTGGAAATCCTACCATATTTTAACCTGCTTATTTTTTGCTATTTTTTTCGACTGTACTGTATGTTCCCATTGTTTTTCCATTACTGTTACATGATAATTTTTACAGATATCCCAGTGAATCATTTTGGCGATTATGTAATGTTGTTGTTTATAATCAGTTTGTGCAATCTTCTTGCACAAGAATATATGATCTTCTTGAATATATGATCTACTGTTTCTTCTGCACTTTGAACAATCTGCACTTTGATCAATTGGTGATTTTTCAATTTTATGCTTGTTTGGATTAGTTTGAACTTGAGCAGCAGAAATATTATTATGTGTAATACTATTCGCTAAAGTGATATTTATTATATTTTTTATATAATAAACATTTGGAAGTCGATCAACAATCTGCAAGTTCATGAAGGGGTTGTGAGCTAAACAGTTTGGGACCCAATATCTATTCTAAACAAACTAACTCAGATGACAAAGTTAGCCAGTGCATAAACTCACGAATCCAGTGCTGGTTTCCTGGTATGAGATGCTACTAAAATGCTGGTATTCCTAAGGCTCAGAATACTGTTTAAAATCTTCAAATGTGTTTATTCAGCTGTGTGGTTGGATCAAACTTACTGTGCAATCTTTTGTGTGTACTTGTTGTGAGTTACAAACACTAGTCAGAGTTTTGCAATTCACTCCCGAGACCTGGCAAACTGAAAATCTTTCATTCTAAATTCTGCCAAAGAGATCTGGATAGCTGTATCCAATATATTTCCTGGCTCCCTTATACATTCTCCTCTTTTTCAGCAATGCCTTAGTTGAGATCCTAACCACACCCCTCCCTGCTTCCTGTCCTTTTACTGTCTGTGTGACTGCCTTTCCTTCTTTAGTAGCATTGTTGTCAATACACTTTGTTGTTTAATTGATTCCATCCAAATTATACATCTGTAACCAAGGACAGACTGATGAGGGTTTATAGTTTTGTGCAGGAGGTCTACTCAGAAAAAAAAGTGCTACTGAAATCAGTAGAATTTATTTTTGAATGTATGCAATTGTTTTAAACTGTGGAGTATTGTAGCTTTGAATGTATTAATGAAGATTATTGGTACGCTCAAAAGAAAAAATGAAAGTCAGGGCTCATGCTAATTTTGATTGAATGCATATGCAAAAATCACTGATATTTGAACATACCAAAATGATAATCTAGTAGTAAATAAGACACAATAAAGCAATTTCTTTAAACAATGTTCCTATTTATCTGCCATTTTAATTCCATCATGCAGAAAGTACACACAAATCATTCAAGAAATATTTTTAGTCAGAAAATGACTGGTTCAGCTTGCCTTATATTTTATCTTCTACAAGCGAAAAACTCATAGAACCAGTAGGTTTAAAAACTGCACAGAAGTAATATGGATAATTGCAAGTTAGAATGATCAATGACTTTCTCTTGAAAAGTAGGCATACAAAAATAATTGGCCTTTAAAACTCATTAGTCAGTTTTGTTCCAATAATTGCATTTGCATATTTTGTAACTTCATGTCTTTTCGAGCAAGAGGAAAACGTTATCACTTAATCAGCAAAGCTGAAGCCAAAAAGAGAACATTATTGTGAATTCTGAATGTAGCACATGCAGGGAAAAAAAGAGAAAGCCAAAAGTGGAAGGGCTTAGTACAGCATGGGAAGGAAAGTATGGAAATGACTGTAGAAACTTGGTTTTAGCCCTCCTTCAAATTGCTTGGAATTAGTAGCCCCAACCATCTAAACATGGCACAGTGTCAGCTATAGAGGAATTTTTTGATTTGTATTGTACCCAATGATTCAGAAAAGTTTGATAACAGCCCTCTTAAGTATAAAAACATGGGCAGTCTTAGCAATCTGTGTGTGCATGTATATGAAAGCTTTAGAGAACACGATCAAAGGTAGGAAGGGAATTTCTGGCATTCTTCTCAAAACAACACCATCTCTGATCTTAGTCCAACTAACATATCTTCACAAGCTGGTTTCTCAAGCACAGGGTGATTGGTGTGGAGCTCGCTTTATTACTTCAGATTCTTCTAAGGCAGAGTGGACAACTTTTCTATCGGGGGAGTCATATTTTGGTTGTTTTATTGCTTAGTTTTGCTTTTGCAGCTGGGATTGTTGAAGTGTAGGATAGATGCCTTAAGATTTGTAGAACTTTAACCCAACTCCCCGCATATTGGTTGGGGAGGGGAAAGAGCAGAGAATTGCTCACTTGAAAAGGCACCGTTTTGCTTCTGAATTTCCCTGGTGTGATTCATAGATGCTCAGTGGATTATAAAATTATGCGTTGGCCATGGACTGCTTGGTTTCCCACTGCTATTCTAATGCAAGAAGCAGGCCTGTGACTTCTGGAGAAAGGAAAGAATGAAGATGGAGTATTTTGTGCATGCCTAAATTATTTACTTATTTACAACTACATTTGCAAAATTCAGGCATTCGGCAAGCTAAGCATAATTTTCAAGAACAAGAAGAAAAATGCTCTTGATCAGTGTGCTCTCTACTTTAACATATGCCTGTGAAACTTGGACACTAATCTGGCAATCGATACAAAAAGCTACGCGTGGCACAAAGAGCCATGGAAAGATACATGTCCGGCATTACAAGACAAGATAGATTGCACATGAATTAGAGAACAAACGAAAGTATACGGTATCATCAAGAGAGTAAAAGAATTGAAATGGAAATGGGCTGGTCACACAGCAAGAAGAACTGATGGCAGGTGGGCCAAGGCAGTCCTAGAATGGATTCCACTTGATAAAAAGCATCCACAGAAGAGACTTAAAACAAGATGGATCGATGGCATCAGCAAGTATTATGGGCCCAATTGGCAAAAGAAAGCTCAGGAATGTATTGATTGGAAACATACGGAAGAGACCTTCATCCTGTAGTGGATAGACAATGGCTACAATGATGACGACGACGAAGAACATTTTAAAAAAAATTTGATTTATATGCCGCCCTTCTCCAGAGACCCAGGGCAGCTTACAATGTGTTAAGCAATTTGATCAACATGCTGACTTTCTGTTTAGAAAAACCAGTTGAAGCGGATTACAATTTTAAAACTAGAAAGTAAAGTTTAAAAATAATAGGATGAAATTATAAATAGGTGTGTATTTATTTATTGGAATATTCTGCTTTTTAGAGTAACAAATCTCTCAAAGTAGCACTTAAGCATTAGAAATAATTGTAAATGAAAATACAATAAATACTATATAAACAAATGAATCCTCAGAACAGCTGACAAAAAATGGTTTTATTCTTCTGCTACTGAATACCATCCAAAAGGTTGCAAGGTTAAATCACTGGGGCCATCAGATGTCCTATACATATTCTAACCCTAAATTCATCATAGAAGTGCTTTGGACTAAAGTCCTAAACACACTGAACTTTGCTTGATAATTTGCTAAAGAGGAATAAAAATAGTACAGTGATTTCTACATTGGGCAAGACCTCCGGCCCTTTTTGCTGATAAGCTATAATAGCAGTTCTTGCCATGCTAAATCACTTTGACAAAAGATAATAGGTAAATGAGGAAATTACAATCTTGGTGGTAAATATTATTTATATTGTCTCAACCATAAAACACATTCCAGTTTGGTTTTAGGTCTAGTTGTTTGGTGTATCTTGTAGCTTCTTTTTTTATATACTGTAGGTACCACATCAATGTTTTTCACCATGTCCCAATTTGTGCAGTGACTGAGCTTGAAAAAAATCCATTAGCTTTTCTATACAGAACAAATGACCTTAAAAATATTTTTTTCAGTATAATCCCAATAAAACAGGAAATATAACTGCTAATGCAGGCAGCAGTTCAAAAAGAACTTGCCTTTTTAGCAACCACTAAACTAAAAGCATCACATAAAAGGGTTATAGGAGGAGAATCTATAAGTAGACTACAAGGGGGAAAGTCCTTGAAGATTGCAGAAAAGATATAATAAAATATATAAAAGCCAATGCTATTTGAAATAAATAAACTGGGTCCAAATTAGTCATATCTAGAGTTGATCTAGTGAAAACAATGGAAATTAAGCTTGTTGTGACTAATACATATCCAGTGTAACTCACTGGATCCATTCTGACTCAGTCTGGATAAAACTGTTTGAGTTGGATACAATGAATGATTTGTTCCAGATTATTCATATTTACACTAGCTACATCAAAGTTAATGGGGATTATTTTATGTAACTAATTTATTCTCCTCAATTTCAGTAGATCTGTCTAAACACGGATATAGCTGGGTAAATTCTTCGGTTAGTTGAACTAAGTTTCTGTTGAAATAAATAGGAAATAACAATTTTGTCCCACTGATTTTCATAGAACCCCAAGTCAAGTAATTTAGTTTGGAATCCATTTACTTATTTGTGAAATTTATTTGACCACCTAAATCCAGCCAGACTGTGGAAATTTACGGAGGCTACATGTTAAAAACAGGGTACAAATAAAAATAAAATTTTAATAATAATTATAGAGTTAAGTTACATAAAGCTCAGAAATTGTAGAACTATAAAAATTGGTGATGTTAATATAATTTACTACTAATTAATTATAATGATTTGTATGAAGAAACAGGAAAAAAAATCCATTGTTAGATAGTTTTCTGAAAAGAAACTGGTCACATACTGCAATAACACAAAATATTTCTCAACTACAACAAGCAGATGCCTGAGCAATATTCTTATTGATTGATTGATTGATTGACTCATTCATTCATTCATTCATTGCCAAGTAGAGAGACTGACTGCGTTCTAAAATGTAAACCAGATCACTTAATTTTCCTTGATAAAGTTAATATCCAAAGCATTAGGACATATTGTGGAAACGAAAAACATAATTTGGCAAGTAATTAAAAGGACATTTTTAATGTTTTGCCTGCTAAGGTGATGAGCTCAAGAGCTGTATGAAGATGCAAACCAGAAAGTATCGGGGTGTCAGGTGGTAGCCTTTAAGTTGGTATAGGGCATGGGTGTCAATCTTGCGGCATCATGTTGCCGTCATGTGACGTTTCGCAATGTTTTTCCCTTTTGTGGAGCTGGGGTGGGCGTGGCCTACGTGTGACGTATTTGGCCTGCAGGCTGCCAATTTGACACCCCTGGTATAGAGGATCCTTGGTTCAGTCTGTGGTACCTCCTGATATTGCTGTCTATGCAGATTCTCAGTCATCCAGGTCAGTGGTGAAATCCAAATTTCTTTACTACCGGTTCTGTGGGCATGGCTTGGTGGGCGTGGCTTAGTGGGCATGGCAGGGGAAGGATACTGCAAAATCTCCATTTCCACCCCACTCCAGGGGAAGGATACTGCAAAATCTCC
>JANHZT010003242.1:365629-375708 GCA_032468215.1 Stegonotus admiraltiensis | reverse complement strand
GCGGGGGGAATATATGTAAAATTTGTTAAAACTTTTCAATAAAAAAAAAGATCAGCAGAAATTGCAATATCATTTGAAAGCCAGTTACAAATCCATCTGGTGGTGATGCTGTCTGTCCCACATTTTTATTTACTTTTACTAAATAACTAAAAAAAATATTTACTTTTAGTTATTTAATTATTTACTTGTATGGAAGGTTGCCCTCTTCTCCCAATTGTGGATCTGGATATGATGTGGCAACTTCACTTGTCTTTTGATTGTACCTGCAGTTAGGAATTGGGATCAGTCTAGCTTTTATTGGTTACATTAGATCAGGTGGCACACTGTCCTTTCCTCCCAGCAATGCAGCATTGCCTTTCATGGCTACTTTGACTTGGGCTATTGGAGAGGTTGAGCATCCAATGTATATTGGCAGACCTATCTCTGACTGGCCCTTACTATTTGTTTCTTAGGTTTTCCATGGGCTCCTTTTATATATAGTTTAGCTCTTGTAAGAATGCTAGTCTTAACGTTATTCAGCGCATTGATTTAACCTGGAGAAAAGTACGGTTATGCCAGCATTGTGTGGTTAGTTCTGTCACCACTAGATACCTTGCAAATACATTTTCTACTGTCCCAGTTCCCAAGAGATTTCTTTTGTGGCTACTTTATATGTTTTACTTTTTTTCTCACTTTGGCATTGCAGCAGTGACATTCTGTCTACTTCATTCCAACGCTGGTGCTGTTGACCTCAAGGTCAGAACTGGGCTCCTTGGTTACTTAGTGCCAGCTGGTATCACCAGTCAAGGATAGAGATTGCTGATTGTCATTACTACTTGCTTCATCCTGTGCTCCTCCACTGTGCCTGTTATCTCTTAACCAGGCTATTTTTAAACAAGGGTTTAGCATTCTTTCAAAAACAGGCTAGAGGCACGTTCAGAAATAGCCGAGGTGACAAATCATAAGCATGGAGGAGGAGCTGTTCTGACCAGCAGCTGCATCTGCAATGTGTAAAACTTGCATCTTGACAGACAGCTGAACTCATGTTTTAAGGATCCACCCACATTATGGAGACTGGTAGATGGTTTCCTGCTGGCAGGAGGGACAAAGAATTAAGCCTTCATCTTTAATTTTGCCCATAATAGGTGCATAAGGACAGTCCCGTTGCGAATTCTATTGCTTTGCTAGTTAGTGCAGGGGTCACCAACCTTTCAGACCTCAGAGACCACTAAATTCATAATTTTAAATCCCGTGGACCACTAATACGATCTTCCTAATGACCAGCTGGGTGGGCATGGCTAGGTGGTCATGTGACTGGGTGGGCATGGCCAACTCATGTTGTGGGGAGCCTCGCCAGCCTCTACTCACCCCTCCCCTCCCAGCCAGTCCTCGCCTCCTCACCCAGACTCCTTAGGGCCCCAACAGGAAGCAGTTGTTGGAGCTAAGCCACCACCATGAGAAAGAGTTGGCAAAACAGCTCAATTCAAATTGGATCTAACCGAGAAGGAGGCTCAGTAGAAGCACCTCTCTGAGGACTAGGAGCATAGGCTTTCAAAGCAGAGGGAAGACCTGTGGGAGTGCAAGGCCAGGTACAGGCACCTGGAGGCTCAGCTGGCTGAGATGGTCAACCAGTTCCAGGCCATGATGCAGTCCCACTGGAACAAGGTCCTCCGGCTCTTCGCCACCAGCAGCACTTCCCTCCAGCCTTCGCCCAAAGCCCTGAACCAGGAGGCCGAAGCAGACCCCAAGTTGGAATTTCTGACCCACACAAAAAGACCCCGAAGGGGGAGACTCTCTGCAGCAACACAAAAGTTTGTTGCATGCATCTGTCCCAGGGTCTGTAGTTTGAGGACCCCTGATTTAGTGCAATATAAAAAATACAAATAATTTTTCTGTGGACCACCAAAATTTTCTCGCAGACCACCAGTGGTCCAAGGACCATCAGTTGGTGACCGCTGAGTTAGTGTGTGATGAGCAGTGGGGAAGAACATCTTATGCCATCAGCAGGATGTTCTGCCAACCATAAGGTTGATACTACAGAGAAGTTCCCTGAAGATGGGCTCCAACACGAATTCAGATGTTCGGAAGACAAAAACTCTGGTCCCAGTGACTGACCTATATTGGATCCTTCAACAATATCCTTGGATATATATATTCACCTTCATTCATTGATGCTAGTGATGAATCACGTTTGCATTTAATTGCAAGGATAGGTTGAAATGTGGAAGCAGACAATTAAAACAGGTAGACTGCATGGCTTCAGTATTCCCCCATGTACTTTTTAATAAGTTTTGATGAAATATTCTGGAGAAGCTGAAATTATGTGCACACTACTACATAACCATAGAGGTGGCCCAACAAGAGAATTTTCTTAATATGGATTTTTAGAATTTTGACAATGGCCAGTCTTCTCTAACTTGTTTACTGGTTTGTTTGTTTTATATATATATATTAAAAAATCAAATATATTTTTCTGGGGATTGTACATAATCCAGTGGAATCATCCTCTACTAAACTGAAGTGGGTAAGAGACATAGTAATCACATTAGAGAAAGGAATTCCCATCGGAAAACCCAATGAAACTATTTTTAACGCCTCCCCTCCTTCCCCTACAGGCCTGCTGAAATATGTTTCAAAAGGAGAAGACAAAAATAAATCTAGCTTCCAGTTTTCTCTTTCATGGAATGAATTTTATTTTCCTCCCTTCTGATATTATTTTATTTTTTTACATTGGGAAATGTCACTTACGCAACCATTTGGTGGAGGCTTAAAAAAAAAAGATGAAAGGTGCATAAGAATTGGCAGACCATAAAAAATACATGCTCCTTTGATAGGCAGTTCACTTTAACAGACGGATTCCGTTCCTGAGTAATCAGGAAAAGGTCCCATGCCATCTGCTAGGGTTCCAATGAACTTTTGTGGAGACAATTGCATTTCTGGGTGAAAACATTCCACTGAGGTAAAGAGAAATGTGCTTGGCAAAGTGTGTAAGAGTGTGTGTGTGTGTCTGTGTCTGTGTCTGTGTGTCTGTCTGTGAACGCTTGTGTACGATGATAAAATATGTGCTATATTTTCTCCCAAATTCTTAAGCTGATTAAAACTTTGAACAATAATAAAATTTTGCATTATGCATCTTCTTATAGATATGAACAAGGGCACAGATAGTGAGAACTTCGTCTAATCCAGAGGCCCCAAGTGTGGGGGTGGGGAAATCAGCTACAAAGTTATGGCTAGCATGAGAGCCACTGGAGTCTTCAGCTACTCGTTTTGCTCTTATTTGATAGTCTTTGTTGTATTTCTATGCAACAAAGAAATTACTATGCAACAGAAGAAACAAAACCATTGAAAAGTCGTTCTAAGGTCACTGAAGCAACTTTATCTTGCCAATATTACCTGTATATAGTTTGTATAGAGATTGTATTCCTGAGATTTAAATCCTGCTACTGTAGCTGTATGTTTTATTCATTAGGACTTTACAGTGCCTCATTTCAAAACTTGAAATCAAATTTCCAGATTCAATTGATAAATTGATTTGATACACTGAAATGGATCATTTTGGGAAGTGACTCTAATCGATTTGACGATTCAGTGGACTTTTTAAATGCACACATATACGTTATCCAAATGACTCTTCAGATCAAGCTAATTCAATGGTTCATTTTATTAATTCAGACCACACTGATTCAAATCAAACTGTCTCATCAAATTGCACATTTAAATTGGCTCTAAGCTAATTTACTCCTCCGTTTTATTCATTATCTTAGGAAATCTACTATTTATCATCCCTCTGGACACTTCTGCAAAAATAGATATAGGGACCTGCCTCAGAGATGCTGAAGGAAGATTTACAATTCTCTGCCTATGAAATGCTAATAGAACCAGCCAATGTCAGTAGGATCCCTATCCTTTTATTTTATTACAAAGATGACACTTCCTGTTATTGGATTGCTGACATAGTCACTAATAATGCATTCATTATTGGAAGAACATTGCTCACTCCATAACGGATGTGTGTGTACTAAATGCCCATGTGGGAAAATCTTCACCATGAGTACTGAGAGTTAGGGGAGAAGGATGTTTTGTTTTTGATTTCGGCACTCACCTACATCACTGTCAGAAAGTTGTGTCAATGGTATTGTGTATGTGTTGAGTCTTAGGCTCATGGAAAACCTGACCTTGTGTTTTGCAATGCAGGTATTGCAAAATAACTATTGACATAGCTGTAAATGAAGGCAGGTGGTATTGCTAAACATATCACTTTGGTGTGGAATTTACTACTATGTTGCAATTCTGACAAATACACGGGCACTAGGAGAAAGTGGGGATCCACTGTCTGGCATTAAATCTATTATGTAACTGTATAAAAATTTGTCAGTTTACAGGTCTTGACATGAGAAAAAGTATGGCTTTTGCAAATTTGATTGATAACAATTTTGTTCACCTTTTCCTATGTGTAGGATAATGTAGAAACCTTCATGGATGTATATAATTAAAGTGCACATTATCTTGAGCATTTCGACTATTTCCATTTGGCAATCCAGCTTTAAACTGATTTCTCACAGGAGTCTTTTCCTAGTTCTATTGTAGGGCTGAATAAGGTGATCGTGAACATTTTTGGCAGATGAAAACTCTGGACTCTATGGGAAGTTGCCATTTTCCCAGCACCCTTATTGCATATTGCAAAAGAGGGATGGGCACTCACTAGACGAAAGCACTTTTTCAAGTGGGAGTAAAAAAAAAAGGTCTTCTGATGTATTTCCCCAGCTGCAGAAAATATATTAAGCAATCTGTTCTCTCAGTATAATATCACAGCCTGAATTATATCATGTAGAATACTACAAGATAGACAGCAGCTTTTGTGTTTAGTTGACTAATGTTATACTGCAAGTAAAAACCATAGTGATAAATGAACTTTGGGAAATAAATAGAAGTCAAGAACCTAACAATACTACGGCTTTAAGAATCTGTCAAATTAACCCTTTACATCCCTTCATCTGAGCTTATGCTAGCTACCACAGTATGAATATCTGAATTAGCATTGAATTGTTAACACCTTTTGTTACCATTATGGCATTGTGTATTATGGTTGGTTGCACAGTCAGCCAGATGTTGAGAATGGATTTGGCATTTTTATCTACCTATCAAATCGTTTTCAAGGACCTGGGATAGCCAGATATTGCTGTTTGGTGGTGTTAAAAGGTACCGTTGCAAGATGCAACCTGTTCCTTTTTCAACTGAGTGATGGTGATTTTGTCAATGCGGATGGTGTTCCAGATGTTTTGGGATTGCACCAAAGGTGCCTATTACTGTTGGTATTGTCTTTGCTTTGTTTTGCCACAGTTGTTCTATTTCTGTTTGCAGACCTTTGGGTTTTGTGACCCAAAGGTGCTTTTTCAGGAGGCAACTGGGCTTTCTTGTTTTTTCTTTGAAGATGTTTCACTAGTCATCAAAGAAGCTTCTTCAGCTCTGACTGAATGGTGGGGAATGGAAGGATTTATATTCCTTGCAGACAGCTGGCCATTTGCATTCTTTAAGACCAGGGATCATTCTTTAAGATCACACACTGGCCATGCCCATGCCCGGTTTAGCAAAGGGAGGGGGGGAGTCCTGATAAATAATGTGACGCTGCCATGATGACGTGAGTTTGACACACGTGTTTTAAACAGTCGTTGAGGCCACTTGGAGGTTTGTTTATGTCCTCAGGGTCACCTGAGTAGTGCCAATGGGTGTGGAGCCTTCTCGGAACTGCTGAAAGGACTGGGTTGTAGAGCTGTGCTTTCTGCAGGATGTTTTCTGCCCTGTGTCCCTTCACTATTGAACACAGGCATAGGCTCTGTTGGGGATGAGTCTGTGTTGTGTTGTCTGCATCTCAAACTGAAGCACAAATGGTTCCTGTAGTCTGCCATTTTTCAGGAAATCCGTTCATACTCCCGCACCATTCGAAGGGTGTTCATCCCAAAGGGCACAGCTAAATGTCTATGGAGATTCTCAGTCACCCAGGTCATGGTTGTCTCAAAGGTGCTTTTTCGAGAGGCAATGTCTTCTAAGAAAAATAAGAAAGTCTAATTGCCTCTTGAAAAAGCACCTTTGGGACAGCCATGACCTTGATGACTGAGAATCTCCATAGACATTGTGTTCTGTGAGTTTCTCCAATTTTTTTTCTCTTCTCTTCTGCTGTCTCCAGGTACTTATCCAGACTTTCTTGTCTTTCTTATTGACAGTTGTCAATTCTGGGATGTTACATGGCAGCTGCTTGTGTAAATTCCAAAATCTCAGTCCAGTAGTATTATTTGGTTTAGATGAATGGATCAATGGGTTTTTGCCAACTTTGCTAGTCTGTTCTTGCAGCCACCTTGGATACTCTTAGCTAATCAAGGATCTCATCTCTACTAGGGCTTGTAAATGTGTTTATATGGGTCTTTGAATCTGGTTAGGAGATTATAATATTTCTCAAAGGTACAGAAACAGTGGTGGGTTGCTCCCGGTTCAGTATGGTTCTATAGAACCGATAGTAAAACCAGTGGGAGGCTCCGCCCACCCATCGTGGCATCATGGGTGATTTGCATATGCGCAGAAGCGCATGCACACATGTGAGCACAGCGACCGGTCCCGTTGCAAACCAGTAGTAAGGGTAAGTAGAACCCACCCCTGTACAGAAAGCAATTAACACTAGAGTCTAGGGTGGAAAAGAGAAGGGAGACAAAAGAGAAATTCATGGTAGCAACGGGAGAATGGAAGAAGAGAAAAAAAATCATTCCAGTTATCTCTTGGTTTGCAGGCTCAGATTGGTTGAAAACCAAAATTTTATGTCAACTGTACTCTCAGTGCTTCTGGCAGATTATGACATTTGGATTTTAGAGGTATGTTCCAGATTATACGTTCTATTCATACAGGGCATTAGCTAGATTTGCTGGACCTCAGACTTATCCCATTTCAGATCCAAAATAAAGTTGTGGTACTTTATGTAGAATATATGAAGAAATCAATAACAACAAATAAATAACTTTTAGGGAACTTTATTAGCTCTTCTCATTGATGTTTCCCTTAAAAAAATCCTTTAAGAAATGCCAGAATCCTTGGGATAACAATCTTAAAATATTTGCCTTACAGAAATTCTATTTCTTTAGAATTTTCATATCACTGATAAATTTGTTTCAGTATTACATTTGTATCAATTTCTAGGCAATCAAACGGAGCCATTTGTAATTTTGTCTGCCCATACAGCAGAACCACTGTCCTTCGGTTGTTGTTTTTTTTAATGGTTTGCGTCACTGCTTGGAAGGTTGCTCTGTCAGCAAATCTCAGTTGAATTAAATATACATCTTTGCATACAGAATTTGCAGCTCCCACGTATTGCACTTTTACAGCTCAGGAGAGGTGACTGAGCAGATGGGAGAGCAGGCCAGTGGATGTTTGCAATTTTCTGCCAAACCAAAGACATTTTTACTCTCTCAAGGGACGTGAATGCACTGGTTGAAAGGTTGCAGTTTGGTTATTTTTGTATGGAGGGAGGTTGCTTTATTTTCACATCGCTGCATTTGTGTAACCTAAAAAATTAAATATAAAGTATCGCCGAGAAGAGCGTGGGAGGCAAAGGGCAGTGATGTAGCACAGCATCAAGAAACAAAAATCATTAGGCAGCAAATTTACCTTTTCAAGCAACTGCATAGCCTTTTTAAATAGCCAGAAACAAAAATGGGGGGTGTTCCCCCTACAATTTAATGATCTGAATAAAGGACATCACAGTGGAAAGTCTAACGACCGCAGTGAAGGAAATACGATGGTCGTCAGAATAAAAGCATACATTTTATGTTAAGGCTTACCTAAGGGTAAGTTACAATCAATGACTCACTGCATAAATGATTCGTGGATTGTGCTTTTCATTGTTTAGCAGGTTGCTACTCAGAGCATTTTATACATCGGAAGTAGAATGTTATTCACTAATATTATCCCCAGCACATAGGCAGAAGGATGCAATCAGCAAGGAAACATATATAAACTGATTCCCGGGCAGGTGGTTAGCACCTAGCCCAGATTGGTTAAAATCAAAGTACAGTTGCTTAGTAACCTAGTTTGTACTTGGATGGGAGATTATCAGGAAATTCCAAGGCTGTAAACTAGATTAGAAAGTGGGAAAAAGTCCCAGAAGAAGAGAATAACAAATACTTCTAAACTGTTGCAAAGAAAACTATTAAATCAATATTCACAAAGTCACCCAAACTTATACCTGATTGAAGGGAAATTTTACTTTTATATAAAGAGATAGAGAGAAATTCTTCCAGTCAATATTTACTCCTAGAGACTGCTTGGACTAGTCCCTGCAATTTTCTTGGCAAGGTTGTTTTGCCCTTGCCTGTTTCCTAGGGCTGAGAGAAAGTGACTGGCCCAGGGTCACCCACTTGCCTTTGTGGCAAAGGTAAGACTAGAACTCACGGCCTCCTGGTTTCTAGCCCAGACTAAAAGAATGGTTTTAGCCCAGGTTAAAAGAATGACTTTAGGTTAAAAGAATGACCCATCAAATTCTGCCATTTTAAAATGCGTTTTAAAAAAACCCAAAAAGAGACATTAACAAAAGTACATCCAAGAAAATCAGAAACATCCAGATCATAACAGTGGTCTTGTATGTTAGTATTGCTCAGATGAACCCAAAGCCCTGTTAGTTACAGATTGACAAAACAGGAGTGAGGAAGGTGTAGTATTTGCTGTTCTTCCTTTTGTTTTCTCTCATTGTTCAAATTGGAAAAGAAGGATGTTTAAAATAGCTCAAGGGGTAATTTGGTTCTTTGCACCTTTTCAGCATGTAAGAGAGATGTAGAGGTTTTCCAAATTATTTGAATCCCTGCTGAACTCCCAAAATATCTCCTGTTGTGCTCTTTCCAGTTTCCCAATATGGATAAATACTGTGTTTCTCCAAAAATAAGACCCTGTCTTATATTTTTTTGAACCCTGAAATAAGCACTTGGCCTTATTGCCATGCACTCAAAAGCCCAATTGGGCTTATTATCAGGGGATGTCTTATTTTGGAGGAAACGGGGTAGATAAATGCCATACTTTGGTAATCGCAGAATGTTTTCCCCCTGGAAAAGAGGCAGGGTTTCTTCTTTTTGGGGGGGTGGGGGAGAGGTTGTTTATTTTTTAAGGTGTACAAAAGCCCACAATAATGTTGAAAATCACCTTGCCTTAAAGTCCCCCCCCCTTTTCTCTATCCTTTTTTAATAAAAAAAAATCATGGTTGTTACTTATATCTCCACTTCCTCATTGAATGATTATTTAGGCACAGAACATTGTGCATTTACATAGTTGTGTGTTCATTCTACCACAGGAAGAAATACTTCCTGCTGCCATAAGCATGGGAATGTTGTTTTTTTAAAAAGGGTGAAAAGGGGGAGGAGTCAAATGGAGTTTTTTTTTAAGACAGGAAAAACAGATAAATGATGTAAGGAGATTTCCCATTTTCTTTCCCCCACCTTCATATCTTGAATCAGATTTAAGCATCTGAAAGATTAGGGCATATTTTGGAAACTTCACACCCACTCTCTATATTCATTCTACTTTTATTTGTCCTACCCCCGCTTCAGGAACAGGGTGAAATTAAAATGAAGTGAATCAGTGGTGGGTTGCTCCCGGTTCTGTCCGGTTCTTGTGAACCAGTAGTAAAAGCGGCGGGAGGCTCCGCCCATCTGCCCGGACATCATAATGGACAATCTGCGCATGCGAGCTGGTAGTAAAGGTAAGTAGAACCCACCACTGAAGTGAATAATACAGCACGCTATTAAGTAAATTAATTTTATTTGGACATATATTTATTTGCACAAGGAAACCCTAGTTTAAAAGGGTTTCCAAAGAAGATTCTGTTCAAAGTGGAGATTTAAGCTTTTATTTTTTTTTATTAAATAATTTTTATTAAACAGTTTGCCTTTAAAAACAACACAAAAGACAATCACACACATATAAAAAACAAAACATGTCAAAACATAATGTATTGAACATTACATAACATTAATGGTAATTTTACAGCGTTTCGTATCAACTTACGTACTTTGCTTTTGTAGTTCTCTATTCTATCATTTCTATTTACTACTCAATAGTAGAATAATCAC
>JANHZT010003242.1:340017-350677 GCA_032468215.1 Stegonotus admiraltiensis | reverse complement strand
GCCCCCACAAACCGGGTCCTCATTTTACCTACCTTGAAAGGATGGAAGGCTGAGTCAACCTTGAGCCTGGTGAGAATCGAACTCGCAGTAATTGCAGGCAGCTGGAAGCGAAGTGCTACTTTTAATAGTAGTTTAGTCTGCTGCGGCACCAGGCTCCTTCTATCCTTCCTCCCAGCAGCTTGGAGAGCTCATAATCTTACAACAATAACTTAGTTGCTTTAGAGTTAAAGCACACTTATCCATGACTGAGCATTACACTAAGCTATGTCTGAACCCAAGTGGCTTGCATTTGGCTTACTGGGTTCCGTGAAGTCAGCCACCATGGTATGTAACCCAGAGTTTATTATTTGGTGTGGTTTATTCAACCTACCATAATTAAGCATACAATGGCATGGTGTGCAAAAGCTGTACCTGAATCCAGTAACATTCAGTCCAACTAAGTGGATGCAGAATTGCCCATCTTGAAAATATTTTTTCCAAAAATCCCGTGACCTTCATAACGAGGAACTGAGCCCAGACTTCCCATCTTCAAATCCTTCAAATTAACGCAGCATTGATTCTGTTAATTATCAATTCCATGTCTTTGTGTGGGTCTGTGTATCTGTATCTGTATCATACACATACATACATATGCACACTCACAAAACATGACCATACAAAACTGTTCTATGTATCCTAGTGAGTTGATTTCCTGGACAGCTAACAAAGCTACATAAATTTTAGAATACAAGTGCATGGTGCCCAAGCTTGCTCTGCTCTCTTTTTCTACTTACCAAATGTGTTGCTAAATCATTCTGATTCTGCACATTTTTCCTCCTGTCTGTTTCTTCCTTATCTTGCCACCCTGACCCTTGTGCAAACAGGTTTCTGTGACATAAATATGCATACAGAAATAGCACTCAAACAGTTTTTGTTTTTAGTAATCTGCCGCATGGAATGATAATTCCAAGAATATCATCCTGAGCACAAGGGATGCCAATTCAAGTGGTATCATGCAGAGGTGAGCAAAAAGAACTGTCAGTAGAAAGTGACAAGAGAAATCAAAATGGTCTGGAGTTTGGGGGGGGGGAGGTAATTACTTTCAGATTGTGTGAGTGACTTGAAAGCCAGATTACACCAAAGGATCTCAATTCCCCAGTGTAATAGAAATATTAAGTGAAACCTTAATTCATTCCTACCATCACACGGAATGGAATGGAATGGAATGGAACGGAACGGAACGGAACGGAACGGAACGGAACAGAATAGAATAGATTTCTTTATTGGCCAAGTATGATTGGACACACAAGGAATTTGTCTCTGGTGCATAAGTTCTCATAGTGCATACAAACAACAAAGTGATAGATCATAGATCATAGTTTCAATCATTAATCATAAGATACAACCACATGTGATAAATCATAAAATACCAATAGGAAAAAGGTAGTAGGAAATATGAGAAAGATGAGAAGGATAATAGTCTTGGATTGTAGACAGCATTCAGGAAATATCCAGGATTGAAGGCATAATCAAATTCATGCTCAACCAACATCATTCTTCCAGTTTACAGCATGATGATGGTTGCAGAGAAGTTGAGAAAATTCTGATTTAGTAAATTCTTAAGAAGGGTAGAGATACTCACACAATTCCTACACACATTCCTTTGTAGAGATTGGATTCTGCCTAATGTGATCATATCTGCTGGAGAATGACATCAGTGCAACAGCCACATCCCATCAGCACACATACACACTCACTCTAAAGAACAACTGAGCTGCAACGGTTCCGGTGGGTGGGATTAGGATTGGGGAGACTCAGGCTGAAACCCAACATCAGCCACAGGAGCTCCATACTGTAAATTGGGCGAGATGCTATCTCTCATCCTAACTTAATTCACAGGATTGTTCTTGCAGAGGGGAAAAAACGGAGAGGGAAATATGTAAATGCTTTCTCCTGGTAGAAAAACTAAATAATGAATCTAAGTACAGCAACAGTGGGAGATGAAGAAAAGAGCGAATGCTATATTAAATATATCTATACAGTTGCTTCAAATGTCAAAAAAAGGATGTGCGATGAAGAGTACAGAAATGGTAGGGGACAACATTGGTGAATCTACTGCTCATTTGAATATTTGATGTATAATTTAATATATCCACTATGCAGATTTAAGATAGAAAGCGATATGCACACACTAGAAAAAGCACTAATATGCTGCCAATTGAAATTTCTTTTGAAGCTTACAGAACGTTTTTTTTTTAACCACAAAGAGCTTTCTCTATCTGGATGCATCTGAAAACCTAATTCCATTTAAAACTGCATTAGAGAAAATCCAGGTTTTTTAATTACCTAGAGTCTGGTTCAGAAAATTGGATTGCTTGAATGCTTGGATGCATTGATCAAAAGATCATCAAACTTAATAGAAACGTGACTAGGACTATTTCTCTGGAAAAAATGCAAACTGATTCAGAAATAAAAGATTATTTATAATAAAACCAAAAATGTAGTCAAATTTATGGTAGGGATGGTGGATTTTTAAGCACTACCATAGACTGCATTTACACATTCAGATAAGTTAAAGCCCCGTGGGATATCAGCAAAGCTGAATTATAATATCAAGGAAACCATAAATAATAAAGAACACAGAAATTTTTCACAAATGATTAAAACAGAATTAAAGGGCCCCCACAGACTGGCGAATGATTACACAAAACAAAATGATATTGTTAACTATTGTTCTTTTCATTTTTCACTTGAAAACAGTAGTATAGATGTTTAGAGAAGTTATATTTTATTAATCTACTGAAATGCTATCACGGATTATAACTCTCTTTGCATTTGCTCGTTATGTAAAAACGCTTCCTTTCAAACACTCTTCCCATTCAATGCCCAATTTTCTAACCCTTTATCTAACAGCCCATAAAGTTCTCAGCTTCATTTAACCTTATCTATTTAGATTTTTTTAAATTTAAGAACAAATTAATGGGAAGTTAGGATGCTGCAAACAGAACAGCAGTTTCGGGCATGAGCAATAATTCTAACATGTTCTGTTCCACATAGAAGACAGAGGCATTCTTAGAAAACAAAAATCACAGGAAATTGCCATTATTTGCTTTGCATGGAAGTGTGCCCATCTACCCAACAAAAAGTAAACAGAAGCGACAAAAATCCGGGGGGCGGGCGGGGGGGAGAGACGGGAGGGAGATATAGGGTAGGAATCTCACTAGTTTTATTTCCTTTCCCAAAACTATGCCAGCCATTTAGTGAGAGCGCACTTAGTGTGCTCCAAATTCCAAAGGTGCCCTCCGGCTCAAAACAACTGTGCACTCCATGCTCTGTGGACAAACAGAACAACCTGATTTAGGAAAGTTTTCTGCTATTGCGGAGTGAAGAATGAACATCTTGTGAAATACCTATCTGGAGAAACTGGTCAGGAAAGTTAAGTAAGGCGTCAATCAAGGTCATCACAATTTAATGAAGAGAAATACTTATGATGGACTTCTTGGTTTTTTGCAAGTAAGAAGTTTCTAATTGTCTCAAATTCCATAATTTTAGCTCACATTGTATTGGGTGTTATAAATGTTTCTTCAGAACAGGTGATCTACAACTAGGAAATTAAAACACACACACACACACACACACAAATTGGCTATTGTCCTATACAAATGTGACAAATAATTTCAAGGAGACTCTATTACTGAAAGGGCAATTATGGGATCATATCCTTTAAGACAGTTTGGAATTGTATGGCTCGAACCAAAATATTTCAGCATGGAAATGATACCCAAAGGATTTAGTCTTTGAAAAAGAAATTAGAATAACTTTTCTTTTAAAAAAGAACCCCAAATAAGTTAATGTTTTTCCTAATTCATATTTTACTTCAATTACATTACTGACAAACTCCTAAAACACACTACTTTCATTATTTCTTTCCCTCTTTCTTTCATCTCCCTGTTCATATTACCTATTCTTTTTCTTATTTTTCTGTATTGGTCCAAACTTCCTAGTTTCTATAATACATCATTAATTGTACCACAAGTTTCTTCCGATCAGGCAGGATAACTTGACATTATTAAATAATATAACTAAACAGTTTAGTTTAGCATACAACTGAATGCTAAAAAACATTTAAAAAACATTCACCATCACCTTAACATTGTATAACATTGTATACATTAAAATAAACACTGTTTGAATAGGGTTGTGGCATTTTTCTTTTACAGGTTTTGTTTCTAACCTTAATTTCTAGCTCAGCATATTATGCTGATTGAATTTATTTCAATCAGCAATTATTACAATTATGTGAAATAATTATTTCAATTATTCAGTGAAGAATGATTAAGAAAAAAATGCAAAGTACAGCCTTGAGGGTGGAGCTTCTTGAGACAGCAATATGTGACAGAATGATGGAGGCAGATTATTCGAAGTTAGGAAAATATATATTTAGAGGAATGCATACCTTAAAAAGAGGAAGAAGCCACAGTTACTAATGAACAGAAGTCAGAGAAATATCAGAGGCAAAAGCACTTTCTTCAAAAAAATAATTGTCTTTCCCAAATACCAGAAAGTAACACAACAACAGAAAATGCAAATTGACAAAAAAGGGGACAAGGGGAGGAAGGGAAAGAAATGGGGAAGGAAGAAGGATGGGAGTGGGAGGAACAGTGAGGAAGAGTGGGGTAGAGGAAGATTTATAATGCTCCCTGCCAGTTTCCCACAAAGAAACTCAATTGGGAAGTTAGCAGAAAGTTGGAAGTCGCTCCCATTCCCACTGTTTTTTGTTTGTTTGTTTGTTTGTTTTTTGCTCACTGGGTTATAATGGTCATTCTATTTCTCTGTTCAGGTAAAGAAATCTTTCTCAAACAGTGACCCAATGGGGATGAGTTTTTTAGCTGAAACTAAACACAGAAATATTTGGTATCAATAAAAGAAATATGAGTTCGCTATGCAAAATAAAGTTAAATTGTGGGATTCACTATGATGACAGGCAGCATTTTTTAAACACCAGCTGCAAGAGAAAAGCTACAGTTGTTCTATTAAAAAGGCCACCAACATCACAGTCATGTTTGTCATCTCCCTGAAGGCACCTGGTTGATTCAGTGCAGAATGCTAGATTAGATGGACTGTTCACCTGATTCAGCAGGGCCCTTCTTATCCTGCTACATTAGACCTGTGATCTTCATAATAGTTAAAATCTTGTCATCATCTTAATGCAGAGGTGTCAAACTCGCGATGACACGTCATCATGTAACATATGGCAATTTTTTCCCCCTTTGCTCAGTGTTGGGATTCAAATAACTTAACAACTGGTTCTCTGTCCTAATGACCAGCTGGGTAGGCGTGGCTCGGTGGTCATGTAACTGTGGGGGCATGGCCAACTCAACATCACTCACGTCGATGGGTGCTTCGCCTTAGCTGTTACAATGTGATAAGGGTTAACCAGAGAGGCAGTTTCTGTAAACAAGGCAATAAAGATTAGGCTAGAAACACCACCAGAATGTTCCCTTCCAACTTTCCTTACAGGATTAGCCCTGTAAAGTGGAAAAAAACAAAATAAGATTCCTTCCAACAACGGTTCGCCAAACTGCTTAGAAAGTTAACAACTGGTTCTCCCAAATAGGTGCGAACTGGCTGACTCCCACCACTGCCTTTGCTAAACCAGGGGTGGGCATAGCCAGCATGTGATACATCCAGCCGACTGGCTGTGAGTTTGACACCCCTGTCCTAATGGAACCATTTTACTTTTATCTCCAACCTCCTGAAAAAAGGGGGAGGGCAAAACCCTCAGTCTTCTGCCAGCAGAGGTTGAGTTTAACTAAAAAACATCTTTTCCAGCCCTCAATAAGCTATAGTTCAAACTATGCTTTAGCTTATGTGTGGAATTAAATCTTTAGGTCTCCCTAAAGCTAGTAAGCATGCAGCAATGCTTGTAGTTAAAAAAAAAAACACATACACACATCTTTTTACAAAGCTAGCTTCTGCATTTTGGGGAGGCAGTTTGCCAACAGATGAGATCAGGAATCATGACTAGCTTTTAAACTGAGAAACTGGCTTCCTTTTCTCATGGTTCAAAATCAAGAAGCTATGAAAGGTTTTTGTCCCCTCTTCTGATCAGTTGTCAACCACTCTTGCTCTATGAAAAGAAACACACGATTTCTCCAGGTGCTGAGGTCCAAACACCACAGTGCCTAAACTGCAATTGTAATGCAAATTTATGTCATCGGAAGAAAATTTCTCCTTAACTGCCCAGTTTCATAACTGCCTTGTGAGTGTGCACTCTAGTACCTTATAGAGCATAGAATAATACAAGCAAGATGACCAAATATGTACCCCCCACAAGGGCAGGAAATTAAACATGGGGGATAACACTACTTGATGTGTGTGGAGGTACAGCACTGCTTGTCCAACCTTTGATCATAGCTCAAAAGGAAAGCAGAATCTCTCAGGGCTTTTATGGATATCCCCCAAGGGAAAATTCTCTTCAGGTTGAATCATTCTTAAAGCAGAATTACCAAAATATCCACAAATGTATGCCAGATGCAGTGAAAGAGGCTTGGAAGGGATGGTGTGACCTCAATTATTCACTTTCTACAGTAAGCTAAAACAGGATGCTTCGTATGGTGTTTCTTGTTTCTAAAAATCCAGTTGTGCTGTTGACAAAATCTAAAGTTTATCGCCCAAAAGATTAAAGTCCTTTTTAAAAAAAACAATTTTGTTGGCTTTCTGACACAAACAAATCCGATAACCTTCCTTTCTTCTCCTCAGTTCTGTCTCTGCATACTTCTGTCCCATGAAGGCATTTAATGCCTGCAGCTTTCTCCCTCGATGAAAGTTTTGTAGCCTTTTCCCTCATGCATGTCAACTTTTCATGCACATTTACATGAGGCCTTCGAAAAGAAAGCAAATCCTTTGCAAATCCCACAGAAACAGAATATCCTGGTGCTTAAAGAGAATGCAAATTTTACAGAAAGCAAAACAGATGGGATTATCCCTAGATTGCAGAAGCAGACAGGGCCACGTGCATCTCTCCAACATCCAGAAATCCAAGTGTATTAAACTCAAGGTTATGCTGGCACCTGATTCAGAACATCTCAGAAAGCCGTCTATCCCTCCATGGCAGAAAGGGGAAAAAAATCAACAATAGCAAATCACTTTAGAATGTTCTGTGGTGATGATATTCAAAATAAGCCATAATCCTGTGTAAATTCACAGCTGGTTAAAGAATCCATCAAAAAAGATTCATCAACTTTCAACTTCACCCAACCCAGAGACTAAGAAGTGAAAGGAGCTGGTTTGTAGAAAGGTACTAAGCTAAAATACATGTTTCTAGTCTGGATCAGAGTGATATGTGCAGCCAGGGAAAGTGGCTGCTGTATAATTCAGGATGTTATGAGAACTAAGACAACTATGCTATGGTCAACATATTGTGGGAACACTGCCTACATGTGGTCCAAATAGTGTATGAAAAACTTAGGTGCACATTTGAGTTTCTGCATTTATATCAAATTATAATGATCCAATTTCTTCTTTTGTGCCTACTTTGATAATAGTTTTGAATGTTAGTTATGGAAAAAATGTACACTGCAAATAGGCATAGAGGTGGATTTTGAAAAAAAATATGCAGAAAACAATACTTTGATGAATCAATTCATCAATTCATCTAATTTAATTAAATTATCCAATTTGATTCAGACAATAAAAAGCATACCGTGTGTGGAGAAGACCAATCTTCTGAATCAGAGAATTTAACTGATTTAACCTAATTCAGCTTTCCCAGTTAGGGTATCAAATCAAATTGATTTCCTGACTTATAGTGACAATGAATCAGATTGGACCTAATGCATAGAAGAAACTCTGCTCAAGAGCAACTCTGAACACATGAAGCTATTCTAGTGTTTGCCAGCAAAGCCCCCAATTTTGACCACCCTCATTATATAAGTACTTTCAACTTCTTTTACTTTCAGTCATTATTTTGGAAAGCAATATACTAAAGCTCTTCTTTCTCATTGATGGATATATTTTCCCTTCTACCACAAAAAGAATCTTCCTATTATATTGGAGCTGTCAAAATCTATGTGAAGCAGTCTCAAGTTATATAATGAAAAAACCTTTCCTCAGCAACGGTTGTTCGAGATGTTTTTTCCAGCTGTGACAAGCTTATGTTCTGCTGAAATATTACATAATCATGTTTGATTATAGGCACAGTACAATTTGGTTGTTGCTGGGATGCTGTTTGTTTTGCTTTTAATCGTCTCTTAGGCCAGACAACCAGCTCACATGGCATTAATGCCATTCAGGGAATAGTGTTCTATTCTCAGAGTTCTCAAAGCAGCTTGCCTTCACACACAAAAAATGTAAATTACAGCAGAGAGCTGCATTTTACATTTATTGAGTGATGGCAAATTCAGTACATTGATCCTACTCAAAATTCCAAGTGATGCTTTGCAAAGCCGGTTGTACAGAAACAGCTCTTTCTATTCTATTTCCTTCCATTTGACAAATATTACACAACATGGTTCCCCCCCCCCTCCAGGGAAATAATTTTTTAGATTGTTTTACTTTGCCTTCCCCTTGATCTCTCCCCAATTTGCCCCTCTTTGAAATATGGTGAAGTAGAACAGAATGGTAAAATACTTTAGAATAACGAGGAATAATTGCTTGCTTGACTGGTTGATTAATAACGTACTCACCCAGTTTATTTACAGGAGTAAATGTAGCAAATAAGTCATTCCTATGTTATTGTTCTGTCCATTGGATTCCACTTGATTTTAGTTACATAACCCAAAAATATTTTGGGTTACGTAACATCTCAAGATGTCTAATTCAGTATATTAAACTTTTGGTTGGGAAGCATAGTTTTAGCTTACAAATATGATTTGTAACTGTTTTTGTACAGTTCAGAGCCATTACTTAGAATCATAGAGTGAGAAGTAAGATTGAGATCATCTAATCCACCTTCCTTCCTGCATGGCCATCTTTCCTTTAAGATCTCAAATGAAGGAGAGCTGAGGAATGTCATACTTAAAAGTATGCTAATTAATCAATGTTTCGAATGTTCTTGCTCAGCTTTAACTCCCTGTGAAACAAATGTAGGTTTGAACATGAACATGTATAATTATATCTTGAAAGTGCAGATCAATGTTCAGTCGAATATTCTCATGGCATGGGCCCGGGGTACTTGCAAGATCACCTCATACTGGCCTCCCACCGCCCAGTGCGCTCACATAGGACTGCCCTCCTCCGGATCCTGTCGGCCAGACAATGTCGGCTGGCAGTCCCCAGGATGAGGGTGTTCTCTGTGGTCGCACCAATCCTATGGAATGGGTTACCGACCGGGCTCCAGATGGCCCCCGACCTCCGCACCTTCCGCGCCAACCTAAAGACATGGCTCTTTCAGCAACTTCCCTGATCTGCCGTGGTTTTAACTTGGGGATTTGGGGATTTAAAATTGTATTTTAATCACTATTTAATTTTATCTATTGTTGGGTTGTTTTATTGTTGTGAGCTGCCCCAAGTCCTACAGGAGAAGGGCGGCATATAAAATCTGACAAATAAATAAATCTGACAAATAAATATTCTCAGTGGCGGATTAAGGCTCACTGGTGCCCTAAGCACTGACAAATATTTGTGCCCCCCTCCTTTGTACATACTATACAAACTTCATTGGGTTTTTGTTTTCTTTCTCAAGTTTGTGATGCCCCCTTCGGGCCTGGTGTCCTAAACACGTGCTTAATCTGCTTAATGGTTAATACACCACTGAATATTCTGAATCACAAGGTAGGTATTGCATAGTGTGGTTTGCTATGTCTTAAAAACCAGACAGGGACTTGAAATGGTTTAAATCCTGATTTATTGAATAAGCCATAATAGTTGCCTTCAAAATAATATTAAGGTATAAGCCATATTTTATCAATACAGTGGAGAGGTTGACACAGCACAATAAACCAAAATCAAGCCAACTATATTATGATTTGCAAGCCAAGGAAGAAGCTTGCTTAATGCTACTTTGAGATTTATAGCTATAAACTGACATTTGATCCCTGCAAGACATCGGTGTTGATCCTGTACAAGCTAAAGGCAATTAGTAAAAAACATGGTTACTACCCCAATCTCACAGCTGCCTTCTTTTTAAAGCATTCATAGCAGAGAGGTTCTCTCTGTGCAGGGAACTACTTAATTAGAAATGGTTTCTGAAAATTTTGTTTGGCTTCCTTTGTTCTTTAAATAAGAAATTAACAAAACCTTAATATTTATTTCCTCAAACAGTGCAGAAATCACTTAACTTCTTTAAAAATAAAGTTTATGACTTTTGGCATTATTATCATACTTGCAAAACCAGCTGGGGACCTTCTCAATTTGGAGGAGATCGTGTACAAGTGGTATCCTTTCAGATGGCGTTCAGTCTTGTAAGGCAGTAGAATACCATTCTATTTCAAGAGATGCTGAAGACCTGTGTATTTACAAGACCCTGTACTACACAGTTCATTGCTGCTGAAATGTGTGTTTGAAGTCCTTCATACTATTATAGAGGTAGAAGAACCATACCTATATTTTGGTATTCAGAGGTCCTTTTTCATGAACAGTTCCAGATAAACTACTCCAAGCTTGGCAATTTGGTTGCAAACATTTTGTCCCCATTTCAAGAGACATCTTCAGTGTGCTTTGGATTGTGCACAATCCAAAG
>JANHZT010003242.1:307879-318084 GCA_032468215.1 Stegonotus admiraltiensis | reverse complement strand
CTATTGCTTAACGCATTGTAAGCCGCCCTGAGTCTCCGGAGAAGGGCGGCATATAAATAAAATCAAAAAAAAAAAAGGCCTGGAAGGGACCTAAGACAACTTCTAGTCCAAACCCGTGCCTAAGGCAGGAGACTTTATATCATTCTGGACAAATGCTGAATTTTCCACCAGTATTGTGGAGACAGATGGACTTTTTTCTTCTACGTTCGCTTAATTTGAAACTTGCACATGAGCAGTCTGTGATTTGCTTAATAGTGAACCTCTAGGCATATCTTTGACATTGTTACTGACTAAGCAGCTTAGGGAAAAATAAATTGCCTTTGAAGTTCTACCTGGAAACAAATCTGATGAGGATTAGGGCATTCTCAATGCGGTCATGTTTCTATTCGAAGTTTTATGCATGACTACATTCATTTGACCCAATGTTTATTCATTGTTATGCATGGTAAGTCTTTTCCTCTTTTACATTCTGCTAAAAGAGTCAGTTTGGCGTAGTGGTTAAAGCACCACCCTAGAAATCAGGAGACTGAGTTTTAGTTCCAATTTAGGCATGAAGCCAGCTGGCTGACCTTAGGCCAGTCATTATCTCTCAGTCCTAGGAAGCAGGCAAAGGCAAACCACTTCTGGAAAAAAAAAATGTTGCCAAGAAAACTGCAGGGACTTGTGCAATCAGCTGCCATGAGTCAACACTGACTTGAATTAATAAAAAAAAATGTTTGTGAAGTATTTACCGGTAGTTACTAAGCATGCAATCTCCTCCTTTCCGATGAAGGAGGAGATTGCTAGTAACGGTTCAGTGTCAAGAGCATATTAATGGATGTATTTAAAGAAAACAAACCTTGTGAGTTACCCCAAAGAAATCTATGGACATGTCTATCCTCAGTTGTGCAATATATTTAGTAAGGCATTCCAATCAACAAAGTGGCTCAGGAAGAGAGCAGACAGAGAGACTTGCCAATAACAGATCACTGTTATATAAAATAATACCATCTCTGTATAAAACAAGATCAGCACAGGATGTTTCTCTGCATCAGAAATAAGTCATGGGAGCAATCAGATCAACAAGCAGTTCCTCTGAGACATATGGGCTTCCTGGAGAGCTTTCCAACAATGATAGTTTCATCAAGTGCAATGTAGAAATTCAAGTAATATTCTTACTGAGTATGCCCTTGCTGGATGCAGCACTTGTCTCAGTCTAGCTACAATCCCATATAAAATATATTTACAACACGCACGCGTGCGCACGCACACACACACACACACACACACACACACACAGAAGAGAGACAGAGAGAGAGAGCTACTGTATGAGTACATTTTTCCTGTGCTTCAAAAAAATGCAGTCATTTCAATCTATAGCTATTGTCTAAATTAACTCAACCTTTGACACTTTCTCAAATGTATCCATGCCATGGTATGTCTTTTCCAAAGCTGTTGTGCTGATGAATCATACAGGGTTGTTGTGTTGTTGCTTTTGTAATTAACCTGGAAAAAAATCTTTATGCTTCAAGGTCTGGTCTGTACTCCTACAGAAATCCTACAGTAACTGTCCATGTAGATGAAGCTGCAAGTCAGAAAGCCATTTCAGATTTCAATGATGAAATCCACTGAAGACCTAGCAAGGGAGACAGAGGTGGATTTCAGCAGGTTCTGACCAGTTCTGGAAAACCAGTAGTGGAAATTTTGAATAGTTTGGAGAACCTGTAGTAAAAATTCTGACTGGCCCCGCCCCCATCTATTCTCTGCCTCCCAATTCCCAGTTGATCAGGAGGAAATGGGGATTTTGCAGTATCTTTCCCCTGCCATGCCCACCAAGCCATGCCCACCAAGCCATACCACGCCCACCAAGCCACACCCTCAGAACTGGTAGTAAAAGATTTTGAAACCCACCACTGAAGGGAGAGGATGCATTGCTTTCAAAATTGCATGCTAAACGAGTGACATATTTTAGGAGCATGTGTGATGAATGTTATTTCACATTTGGAATCCTCATAAGAAGCATAGAAAATGGCATTTCATCTAAACGCAAAGGGGCCTCCTCCCGCACATCTTTTATACTTTAATATGGAAATCAACCTGATTATAGGCAACAATGGTGATATTGAGACAGAGTTAAATAGCCAGAAGCAGAGTGATGGATAATCGCATATATATAGAAACCTGCCTTCCATATTTTATTTATCTAGGCTCAATTTAGGATATTAATGTTATCCTTTCGAGCTCAGATCAAAATTAATTCAGGCTATCTGAGGTCTGTCTTTGTTATGGTGAACTGCCCAGACATTAAAATTAGCAGAGAAAGTTCTTCTAAAGATGTCCCTGCGTGAGAGTTATGACTAGTCAGATATATTAGGAAAAGCTCTCTTTCTACATAGTCCACACCTTCTGTATGCATTTCTTCTGTAACTGAATTGAGCTTCCATTCTCTCTGCTTTTTTTTTTTAAAAGGAGGCATCAATCCATTTTTCTTTAGTAGAGCCCTTTGAATGATTTTTATGATTATGCTTAATGTGTCATAATTATGTCTTCTGTTTTTAGAACTTTCTTTATGCAATTGTTGTTAGTTGACCAGAATACTCTACTCAAATAAACTGAGAACTCAAATCTGCCAAGGAAATGGAATCGCTGCCAAATCTGATCTTGTCACAAAGCATCTCCCGTTTTATCTGTGGACAGAAAAACAGAGGAAACAATGTCACTGATAGAGTCTGACAATGAGCACTTCAACACTGCCACTAGGTATTACTACTTCCCAATTTCTCAAAAGCAGGTTAAACATCTACCAGACTTCAAAGGCTGAAAACAAGGAGCAAAGTCCTTCGTTTCATCACTGCCCCACCCTGGTTGCCCCAGATCCTAGACTCAAGAAATAGTAATCCCCTCACATCCACATTATTAAACAAAATGAAATAATTTATTGCATACACCATGTCCATATCTAGATTGCAAGAATTTAGTAACACACACATGCACACACAGGGTTTTTATAATCTTGAACAATTGTTTCCTTGAACAATCTTGCTATAGTCTGGAAGCAGAAGGAAGGGTAAAGATCTATGATCTACAAATGGTCAAATAGACCCTCACAAGCTTCACTGAGTTAGTGTTTCAAAGAAAATAGTAGTATATTTAGCCCCATATTTAAGTATACCACACCCAAACCAAAAACAGATCAACTTGATTTTTTTAAAACAAGCAATGTTGGGAGGGATCGTAGGAGAACCAATTGGTTTTCAAACTGATGCTGAGTTCTCTTATACTCTTGAGCCTCAAAATGAGGAGACAATTTCATTCTGCTGCTGGGTTTGGATTTTTACAACTTGTAGAAAGGAAGTGGCTGTGAAGAGTGGCAGCTAGACATCTTCTCTATAAGAGACAAACAGGAGAAAATGGAAAATAAAGGGCATTCTTAGGAAAAGAGAAAAGGGAAATATGTCAGATTTTTTTTTCCTTAGAAAAATTCCTTTGACAAAATGTTGGCTTCTCTAGTCAGAATTGCCTGTTCGTGGAAAATTATGCACGTAGGGTTAGAATTACTTGAAATGTTTTCACTGCAGAATAGATTGTTTTTAAAGCTTGCATAATCCTGGGATGGAGGGTAATCTTGCTCCACTTTTATATAGATCAGCCTGCCTCTACTTCTCATTTCCAAAATCAGTTTGGACTACAGCTCCCAGAATTACCAGCAAATATAGCTCTTGGATTTATTAGCTTGGGATTCTAGGAAACGTAATTCTGAAAAAAATTGAAGGGCTACAAATTGAAGATGGCCGATACATGCAGTAAAACAATATGTGACAACACATGCATGAGTCTTTAGCCATGATAATTAAATAATTAAAGTACAGCTTTTACAAGACAAGATTTAGCAGAGGAAGACGACGTCAATGGTCTCTCTGGATGCATCATGATAATTACCTGACGTTGAAGAAAAAGGAATTTTCGTCTGATCCAAAAGAGATTTTTTTCCCTCTTTTTTCCTGAATGCAGGAAGCTAATCTAGTCCTCCATCTACATGTTTTACGTTCAGAAGATGGCTTGTCTTTTGCCTGAAAGAAAAATACATTGTCCTGGGAATTGAGAAATTTGAATCATACTTCTGGAGAACAACCTCCAAATGTGCTTCAGCCAGAGCCCCTTCTGTTCTTCCCTCGCCTCCTCAGCACTGAGTCACGGTAAGATCCTGTAGCTTTCTCTACAAATTGGTTTGTTTTGGCTGGAATTGGATGGACCCATATGTTACCACCTGCTGCAAGTCCTCAACTTTACAACAGCTTGGTTTTTTATTTTATTTTATCTCAGAACAATTTGTTCAGTGGAGAAGGTAGAACTCACGGTGAGGGCGGAATGCGTTCCTCCTTCTAGATAAATAACTGTTAAGTATGTCTAAGAAGCAGAAGTAAATTCAATACACACCGGAGGCTCTGTGCTAAAGTTGCAAAAAGATTGTCTTGGTCATTTTAATGGGCCTTCCTTTCCTGTCTGCCACTAATAGTTCATTGATTCTGTCCCCCAGAAACCAAAAGGATATGTCTTCACTTCTGAGGTAGTAGGGCATATTGTTCTCTGAAGGTTTTATGGCTTGAGAGGGATGTAACCTTTATTTACTGGTCCTGGCCACATGACTATTTCTCATTGAAACCCAGTATGCCACATTGTTAGTGGGTGACATACTACTTGGAACTTTTTGAAAAAGTTATGTAATATGAACAAAATGAAGACATTGAACCAAATAAAGGTAGTTGGTATACGCAGGACCATTCATTTTATACAAAAGAAACTTCTGAGATAAAATACAGTAAGGATAAATGTCCACAAGGAAGGGTATATTATAGTGAAGCATATATGCTATTATTACTAGCAGTGATAATGATTGCTTAGCTTACAATGCGTTAAGCAATAGCCTCCATACTTTTGTATATACCTGCTTAGTAGGGCTTTTGGCCCCCACCTAAGTGGTGTTCTTTTTTATACAAAGTCAGCTTATTGCCCCCACAATCCGGGTCCTCATTTTACCTGCCTTGAAAGGATAGAAGGCTGAGTCAACCTTGAGCCTGGTGAGATTTGAACTTGCAGTCATTGTAGGCAGCTGGGGCTACTTAAGAGCACTTTAGTTTGCTGCGCCACATTTAAGAACATTGGCAGAGGAAGAATATGCAACTACATCAGACCTTAACGGGTTTTTTTGCAGCAGTATGTCACAGGGTTTGTGCCTGACTCTGAATTAATACATAACCGCTAGGTATTCTGCTGTTCTGAGTATGCAGTTAAATTAGTTTTGCTGGTAGGCATGTAATAATAATTATTGTGACATTTCAAGAATCCAGGAAGCTTGGGATAATCCTAAATTCACATTTTCTTTGGAAAATCGGTGGGTCGCAAATATGCAGTTTCGGTGCATGGTGTTAAAAGATGGCTGCTACCACTTGAGACAGAATCCAATGGAGCTCCTTTTTGGGAGGGAGGGAGGGAGGGAGGGAGGGAGGGAGGGAGGAAGGAAGGAAGGAAGGAAGGAAGGAAGGAAGGAAGGAGGGAGGGAAAAAGCAGGATCTTTTAAAGAAAGGAACAATTTAAACTACAACCCTGAAAGTACATAATACAGAGATCTGTCTTCTTTTCTGTTTCTGGATTTGTACACAATGCTAACCCACAGTTTTCTTATGCAGGATTGATTGATTAAACTATAATTGATTAGGTTTACTATTATTAATACTACTTGTGAACTATGGCTAAGATTTCACAACATGTTAAGACAAAAACAGATAAATCATATTATGGCTCTTTGTGATGGATGAACCTCACATTCATCTGTGCGCCACATGTGAAGCAATGAGTAAAATCAGACATATTATAAAAAACTACAAGTAGAATGTAATTTCAAGAGAGTCTGAGAAGTTCAAGGCATCAAGTGCCATTCATTCCATCAATGTGATGCAAAAATCAAAACAACAGGAAAAATGAATTATATGCATTATAAAAGCATGAAAGAGACAATCTGGAAAAGCTATAGTATAGTAATAACAAAGATTTATAGTAAAAACAGGCAGCAATAATATTTGTTAAGAGTTGGGGTGGTATAATATGTTGATTTTGCCAGCTAGCTAACCTAACTTTAATGCATATTTATTTATTTGTAAGATTTATTCTTGTTGCAATCAGCAAGACTCTCAATAATTTACAGTAAATGTATTAAAGATACAATAAAACAAAACAGGTCAAACAAAATGAAAGACAAATATGCAATACTTTAAAATATTCATGGCAAACAAATGAAACAAATTTTTATACAAGTCAACTATCCCCCTATAAACAATTACAAAACCAATAAAACTGATTGCGATGTTTCATGCCCCACAACTCTCTTAAAGAGCTCTATTTTTAACAACTTGCACAAAGCTAACATCATGGAAGCTGATCACATTTCGGGGAGAGATAGGAAGCTATTCCACAATGCACAAACCAAAACGGAAAAGCAGTCCTGGCATGCTTCTGTCCCCTCACTTTACACAAATGGGGAACAACTAAAAGTTCTCCTGAGATGGACCAGTGAAGCAGGTTGCAACCACTGAGCAAAGAAGGTCTTCTAAGTATCTTAGTGCTGAGTAATGTAGGGCTTTAAAGATTAAAAATAACACTTTGAATTGCACTCAGGAGCCTGTGAGAAGCCTGTATTCTAGAAAAGTCATGAAGAAGTGTATATTCTAAGGCGTTTGCACTCCAGGCAGGGCCTGAAATACTACTGAAATTTTTCAACACAACAACATAATATTTTGATTTTTATGATTTTGTCATCAAATCATTTGTGTCAAGCTCTGGGGAAATCAGGAGATCCAGGCAGTTCAAATGAGTATAAAGATTTATTGCAAGCTTAAGCTCTTTACAAGAATCTGACCAACTGGTGGTTATGGGAAATGAGCGGGAGATAAGAGAAGCATTTAAGGTGGGCTGGACTTAAATCTTTTGCGGATGCACAGGGAGTCATGACGTATGATGTGTTTGACCCTTTCCTCAAGCCCAGCCTGGTCATCTCCTACAGTTTCAGGCTCCTAACGACCACATAGATAGATTTTCTCCATGAAATATAAAATAGGAATACAAAAGTAACATAAATAGGATATGCAGGTCATGATGATTTCACCTTAAAGAAAGTGGAACTAACTGACCTCAACAGGCTATTTCTGTTGCTAATAGCTTCTGCTATTCTGGGTATAGGCAAAAACTGCTATTAGAATAACTTTATTATCACTTTGAATGTACACTAATCGGCATACATTAAAATGAAATTTCATTGCACACATCTATTAAGCAAAGAAAAGCATTACAGACACTCTACTTTGTGAAGAGACTTCAAGAGGTACTCCAGTTATTACACACACACACACACACACACACACACACACATACACAAACACAAACAATGGTTAGGTTGATTATGGATTTTAATGTATCATTCCTATAGATAGTCAATTGTTGTAAGTCACCAGGATCCTGAATGAATTCAGCAATATGTAAAGGTAAAGGTTCCCCTTGCATATATGTGCCAGTCGTTCCAGACTCTAGGGGACGGTGCTCATCTCCATTTCAAAGCCAAAGAGCCAGCGCTGTCCAAAGACATCTCCATGGTCATGTGGACGGCATGACTAAATGCCAAAGGCAAGGAATGCTGTTACCTTCCCACCAAAGGTGGTCCTTATTTTTCTACTTGAATTTTTTACGTGCTTTTGAACTGCTAGGTTGGCAGAAGCTGGGACAAGTAAAGGGAGCTCACCCTGTTATGCGGCACTAGGAATTTGAACTGCTGAACTGCTGACCTTTCGATCGACAAGCTCAGCATCATAGCCACTGAGCCACCACATCCCTCAACAACAATATATAAAAGCATTCAATTGGTCAATTGCCAACCAATATTCTCTTGTATTAAAATATCACTGTAAATCCAGCTGACCATTTCTCCTGTTTAGTTTCTGGCATAAATTGTTTACTTTAGGGGATAAAGCTATTACAGCCTTCAAACCAAACCTTACCAACATTGAAAAAGATCCAGATAACCATTATATTTTCACATATTGTTTTGGTTACAGTAGGATGAATAAAAGAAATATTCCAAAACAGTACTATGTAAACAAAGACTGTATTTCATTTTCTATGGTTTCTTTGGTCATGCAAAATTCATTATTTATGAAGGCCTAGACAACCACGAGGTTCATGAATATGAATATGCCCAAGAATGCCAAGAGCTCATTGAATTTCCTGTCCTAGCTTATTTTTTCCAAAATCTATAAATTCATTGCTTTAGATCACAACAAAATTAGAATATTTTTCTTCAAATCTAGGTGGCCATTCACATGAAACGAAGTATAAAGCTTTCTTGAGAAAATGACTAGAATAGAATAGAATTTTTATTGGCCAAGTATGACTGGACACACAAGGAATTTGTCTTGGTGCATATACTCTCAGTGTACATAAAAGAAAAGATACATTCATCAAGAATCATAAGGTACAACAATTAATGATAGTCATAGGTTAGAAATAAGCAATCAGGAAACAATATCAATATGAATCGTAAGGATACCAGCAACAAAGTTACAGCCATACAGTCATAAGTGGGAGGAGATGGGTGATGGGAATGATGAGAAGATGAGAAGTTTAATAGTAGTGCAGACTTAGTAAATAGTTTGCCAGTGTTGGGGAAATTATTTGTTTAGCAGAGTGATGGCGTTCAGGAAAAAACTGTTCTTGTGTCTAGTTGTTCTGGTGTGCAGTGCTCTATAGCGTCGTTTTGACGGTAGGAGTTGGAACAGTTTATGTCCAGGATGTGAGGGGTCTGTAAATATTTTCGCAACCCTCTTTTTGATTCGTGCAGTATATTGGTCCTCAATGGAAGGCAGGCTGGTAGCAATTGTTTTTTCTGCAGTTCTAATTATCTTTTGAAGTCTGTGTCTGTCTTGTTGGGTTGCAGACTATTTTGAGAAGAGCTGCTTTTACTCCTTAGTGTATTCCTAAACAAAATGGGGACACTCCAATATTTATGCAATGCACTTGGAGCTTGATGAACACATGATATTAGGTGTCCAGATAAGATGAGCATCCACTGTCCCTTAAATGAGTCATGGTGGCGCAGTAGTTAGAATGCAGTATTGCTGGCAAACTTTGCCTACAGCCTGAAGTTCGATCCTGACTGGCTCAAGGTTGACTCAGCCTTCCATTCTTCTGAGGTCAGTAAAATAAGGACCCAGACTGTTAGGGGCAATATGCTGACATTTTTAAACCTCTCAGAAAGGGCTGCAAAGCACTCTGGAGTGGTATATAAATCTAAATGCTATTGCTATTGCTATTGCTATTGCTATATTCACTTCAAACTAAATTATTAACTCATTATTATAATTATAATTATAATATTAATATTAACTACAGAGTTAATTATAACCACTTTTGCAGTGTGTAAGAACTTAGTTTATAAATAAATGAGTTTACCTCTCCATCTTACCCAACACAATGTTCAGAAAAAATAAAAATATTCAAATGATTATATGGGAATCCTGCATTTACCCTGGTTTTGAAATCAGCGTGTTTCAGTTTATGATCATCTATGTAGTCATCTGCAGCCTTATCACCCACTTCCAGTACATACTGGACCATTTCTGCACTATCAATTTATTATTCTGCATTATCAATGGGAGTCATGCAACCATGATTGTATTATGCAGTATATAATAATGCAGACCACCTTTGGATGGTTGGTTGAAGAGAATATTACTCTGTCTAAATGTCTATGAAAATTCTCATTCATCCAGGTCATGGTTGTTCCAAAGGTGATTTTTCAAGAGGCTATTGGATTTTCTGTTTTTTCTTTGAAGACGTTTTGCTTCTCATCCAAGAAGCTTTGCTGAAACTTCAGTGAAGCTTCTTGGATGAGAAGCAAAATGTCTTCAAAGAAAAAACAGAAAGTTCAGTTGCCTCTTGAAAAAGCACATTTGGGATTACTCTGTCTATATAATAATATAAACTATACACACACACACACACACAGAGAGAGAGAGAGAGAGAGAGAGAGAGAGAGAGTAGTGGCCAAAATTGTGGAAACCTTTTGGGAAAAGTGTATTTTCAAACACTAGCTAATAACACCACTTTTTTTTTTAGAGTAGTACCATAAAATTATATATCAATGGAAAGATAATTTAATCAAGAATGTAATGCAATAACTT
>JANHZT010003242.1:162300-172569 GCA_032468215.1 Stegonotus admiraltiensis | reverse complement strand
CGCGAGTTAACCAAAAGATTATGCAAGACACTCGAGAAAGAGGTGGTCTTAAAATGCCCAATTTAAGATTGTATTATTCTGTCTGCGACCGTAAAGCAGCGGCACCAAAACAAGATTCAAAGCGTTATACAGCACTACTGCTTAACCTTAGCTGGATCGTGCACATTTTGTTCTGAGAAATCAAGTACAAATTCAACATGAAAAAACACATGTCCTGGCTACAATGTGCGTAAGAAAGAAGAATAAGCAAGAGAAGCATTCTGCAATAAAAGATACATGCCCCAAAAGTGATAATATCAAAACAGGTTTTTCCATGGCTTTCTGTTCCCCATGCTAGACTTTTGGGTTATCAAATGTTGCTAGATCCATAATCGTGATCTTGGACCTGAGAAATAGATTACATGTTCAACTAGTAATTTGGGAACATTAAAGACCTTAAAATTATGCTGGTTTTGGATCAGTACCTGTATTTCTTTATGTACCCATGCTATTGCCCATATATAGGAATCAATGTACATTCAGAAATAATTGGGGGGACACTTTATTAATCCCAGCAAGGTATGGTGTCCAATTGTACTACATAAAACATATAGGATTGACAAAGACAAGGAAAATGACAAAATCCTGTTCAAGGGAATGAAATGGAATGTAGCCCAGGGGTCCCCAATCCCCAATCCGTAGATCTGCTCTGGAATGGGCCCTGGCTACAGTCACCAACAATCCTGATTTGAATCAATCTTCATTCCAAAGATTGTAAGTTGAGAACAGAATCTACAACCTATGATTTAATCATGTGGGCTGTTTTACAGGATTAAAATTGCAAATTTTAGACACAATTAACATACGATGAAATCCAACTGTACTGATGGAGCTTATTTCTGAGTAGGTGTATCATTTACAGCATATAATTATTTGGCAGAATGTGCACTATTAAGACTCAGTGTGAAATTAATTCATTAAATGTAAAGAGTGACAAGCTATGATACTGAATGTAATTGTCACTATCAGTGGAAAAACCCCACTGATTTAATGGCAAACAAATTTCCTTACTTAGAATTGACTTGCAGCTTTAGATCCTAAATCCAGTTAAAGGCAGAGGTTGCTAACACAGCAATCCATTATATTTTTCCAGAAGTTAGGCCCAATGACTTTATTGGACTTCCAAGTAATTATTTATGGGAAAAAACATCTAGGTCAAGTAAGTGAAAGTAATTTAACTTTATTATAATTAACTTTAGCTGGATTTAGCCACAGTATTTGGGAGCTGCTAGAATGCAATTATGAAAACGCAAATAGACAGAATTCTAAGTTCCCTTTTAAAAGAAGCAGAATGTATATAATGGCAAGTGAGGTATATCTAAAATTCACGTAAGAAGGATTTCAAACAATTTCTTCTAAGGGATATTATTTACTCAGAGATCAGCAAGAGAAAAATACTGGAGTTAAATTTCAACACAGTGAGAAATATATTTTAATATAAGTTCTAACCATCTCAAACAGCATTAATTTTGCCCAGTCTCTAACTTTAAAAAAGACTTACAGGCCTCAGGCCTGTTGTCTTTATATAAACGGATTACCTAGCAACCTTCCAATAAATATTAAAAGGAAATAGTTTAATAAAAGCAAGGATTTTCTTTTTTAAAAAAGATTATTTGATATACAGTATAAACAATGGAAATCTGCATTTTAAAGAAGGCCAGCAACTTGTAAAAAGCAGCTTCTCTCAAAAACAATCTAAAATATTCATTATGATATTGAATCTCAAGACAGTCAAACTTAACAAAACAAAACAAAAAGGAAGATAATGATTTCTCCTAATTGTATCAAGAAAAAAAATGAAATGTAAAGGAAAAACTCTCGGTAAAGGCTGTCTATAATGTAGGACACCCCAAATCATATTAATCTCAAAATTGTGTGGTAAAAGAAAAAGAGAAATACCAAAAGAGAAATCTTCAGAGGATTTAAAATCAGCCAACTCCTTCACACCTCTCATCTAATTCACGTAGTGCAAATGTAATATGCTGAACCAGCAATGAAGCAATTCAAGAAAGTTCACTAAAAATACTTCCAGACATGTTTCCCTTGCAATTGGAAGCAGAAACGTTTACATATTACCATGTTAGATGGGAAGAGCACACTTCTACTTAAATGGCATCACTCTTCATGGAAAAGAAAGGCAGAGGACTCCGCTGCCAAGTATCCTTCTAAGATACACTATTTGAAAAGCATATATGTCATAGTAGTAAACTCTTAGCTATGACCATAAAAATATTGCACTGTGGGACCACTGGCGGGCCCAAACCTTCCAGCAAGATTAAGATGAAACACAGTGTACAGTAAAGGTAGCAGGCTCAAGGTTTGGTAAAATATGGCCTCAATTTAGCAGAGCCAACTTAGTCGCATGCAAATGATAATCGAAATATGCATTCAATTCCTTTAAAAAAAAAAGATTTTCATCGTAACAATGAAATTGAAAGAACAATTTGGCAATATCGACAGAATTGGAGGTTAGAATCATACCCCTATCAATACAAACTAGTACAGTGCTAGTGATCACAGCCATGCTGTGTTAAGCTTATCGATCGACTGAATTTTGTTCACTTGATCTCAACGTATTTTGTTGATGACTGGGGTTTTTTTGGGGGGGAGATTTAAGGGTTACACCTCGGAGGCTTAGGGTTGTTTCCTCTTCCTCTACCTGAGAAGTAGGGGATGGAAGTAGTGCTTCAAGAGACAAACACATCCCTGTGCTTTCAAAGCTCACATGGAAACACTGAAGACCGTAGAGGACTTTGAGATACCCACTGCTACGGTACCTGGAATTGTCCCTTTCAAAAGAATACATGGCATTGGGTACCTCTTAAGCATTATGCTGGTGAAGAGCTGAATGGACAACCTTCAGAAATGCTTTTAAAGAACAAAGGTAATTTCTGAACTGGTTTTTTTTTTTAAACCACTGCATCCCAAATTTTGTTTGAGGCGCAAAATCCAGTTGAACAACTGAAGCACAGAAGAGCTGAGATGTTGAGATGCCGCCAAGATGTTTCAAAAGAGTTGTGGCAAACTAGAATGAATATCTTGATTTTCAAAAGGTGGCAGTGGCTCCCTCCAGTATGTGAACTGACTATAGGTGTCAGAACAGGGGAAGTCTGAAGAATGCCGTCTTTTCAGCAAGGGAAATACATGATCCACCACTTCGCAAAGTCTCACATACCTGTGAGGGAACAGAGAATGGGTGATGGGGGGAGAGAAACATCTGAGATATTATCTGAACTATTTTATTTATTTATTTAATTTCTATGCTGCCCTTCTCACCAATAAGGCAACTTTGGACAGCTTATAAAACAGTAAAAAGGTAAAAACCAAAACATTATTCACTATATTACTCATGTCGTGAATTGCATGAACACAACTCAGTCAAAATAATTAGAAAAACGTAACATTCCTTCAGCCTTTTAACTTATTTCTGAATGTTAGGCATAGAGGTGTGATTTTCTAAAACACTGCTAGGAGGGGGAGAGTTAGGATGCTGCTTGAAGATTTGTAAACCGCAGTTAGTCAGTCTTACAGCAAAAGACTTGTAAGAAAATAAGCCACAATAGATTTACAAAACCCACTGAAGTAAAAACAGCTACAAAAGCATCTCCTGCAGCTTTTAGAAATGAACAGGTGAAGATGTGAGGTGTTTTTAAAAGTAAGGTTTTCAATGGCCAAACTGAAATTATCCTGATCTTCAGATTTCAAAGATTGGAAACAGCAGGATAGAGATCCAGGTGAAAGCAACAAGATCTCATTTTTCCTAATCAAATTTATTAACCCCTAGAAAACTCCATTTGTAGCAAAGTGTTACATTTCCCTCTATAATCATTTCCAAATATTTTTCCCACCTGAATTTCAACTTCAGAAAACCTATCAAACATAACGACTTAGTAGACAAACAGACAGCAAAAGTTTGGAAAGGAGAAAAGTTGTTAATGGATTGTACCTAAATGGGACTTGGTCATTCTTTCTTAGAAATGATTACTTGATTATTCTGTTGTATGCACAAATATCCTCCCCTTATTGAAATCTTAAGAGGGCACTTTTAAATTACTGCAAGTGCATTTTTAAACCAAAAGTGTATGTCCTTTAACAAAGAGATTATTTAAATAAAGAAAATGTTGAATCCTACTTTTTGATGTTAATCTCTACACAACCAAAATAAATGTTTAGAAATACTCATCATATCACTGATTTTTTTATTTCCAGTCAATTCACTTAATTCCTGTTATAACTTTCAGCATCAAGGACTTAAGGAGAAAAATCAGAACTACATAAGCAGCAGAAAGATACTCACGATGAAATGTTGGTCTTAGCATGCTCTTGAATTAGTTCTCCTTTTGGATTAACGGTGAATATTCTGTTTAGTGAAACTCCAACTTGCTTGTATGAGTATACATCCTGGATAAAATAACAAAAATATATGACTCACATTAAAATAACCCACAAATAGTTTTAGGTGTATATATTGGAGGCACTTCATACATTTCAAGTTATAAAATATATATTCCAAGAACAGATTCCTTAAACTTGAACTTCTGAGACAGTAGTTTTCACAGTAATAACACAGAAATGATTTGCCACCGTTGTTTTCCAACATTTTTTAAAAAATTCCTGGTCATTCTGGTTGGACAAGGTCTCCCAGGAGGTGGTATGGTTGGATCTATGTAGTGGTGAACTCATCCTTGAGAGAGGGGATGGTTCTATTGACTCTGGAGGAGATGGTTTGACCCCTCCTCAAAAAACCATTGCAGGCTCCAGCAACACTGGAAGACTGCAGTTTCAACGGGCATTCCTGGAGGAAACAGGTTCTCTGGACTCCTTTAGTCTTGTTTCAAACCAATATCTAGCACTGGTATCTCTTAGCAGCTTTTGACACCACCAATGATGGCATTCTTCTGAACCAGATCAGGGGTGGTCAAGAACAGATCCAAATGACCCAAGCCAGCATGGCCAACTGGAGCTGAGGGAGTTGTAGTTTAGCAGAATCTGGAGAATACTTTTCTAAACTGAAAAATGTATGCTGCAGTGACAATGCTTCTATGGAAGAAATCTTCGGGAATTATCATCACAATTGGTACTTACAGCAGGCCTGTTGCCAAAGGCAGCATAAAAAGGTTCTGTGTTAGGATGAAATAAGTTTTTTATGTCTGTTAAACACTGAACTTTAAATTTCTCTGGCTTCTTCTCTATCACTTCCCTGAAATAAAAGAAGAAAATAAAATTAGGTAAAAATAAATAAAATAAAGTGAACTATTAGATGACAATGCTTTATGTGTAAATGATACACAGTATATTACTTTGTGTATGTGAACAGCTATGTGAACAGTTTCAGTTGATCAAGACTTCTAATAATCTCTCAAGGTTTTCAGAAATTTTTATGGTCTTTAGGGCTGTTTAAAATTAAACACGAAGACTCATTCTATCTACATGAAAAAGGTCAATTGCACTGCTATAAACCTACTGATTTTGGTGATGTGAGAGCTGTGGTTCATTTGGATAAACTTTCAGTCTTCAAAAAAAATGTATAATTTACTGATAAATCTATTGGCCTTATAATTATTTTATGATTAACTGATTTCCTTCTTCCTCAATGGACAACATCAAATCAGAAAGGGAAAGTTTTCCAATCTGCTACATTTTAGAAATATGAAGATCAAACGTTTTTCTTTTAGCTTATTTTTATTTAATGCAAGCAAGAAGTAAGTGGATTCAGAATATATTTAATGGGGAAAATACTCTGCTTTTAAACATTTTCCATTAAAATGCAATTTTGTGCATAAGGTGAATTCTGTTTATAGGTCCCAAACCCATACATGTATATTTCTGCCAGAAATAGCTTAAATCTCACTGCTTTTTCATTGGGATCTCATAATTACCTTTTACTAGAGTTGACCTATAAATACTGAATGCAACAACGTGCATTACTGGACAACAATATATTTTGCTACTACATTTTGTGGGGTCACTACACAAGTATATGATACCTTTGCAACAGTATGTAACTGTTGACATTTTAATCTTATTATGTAATAGGTCTAACCGAGGGTTGTAAAACTCCCGGCCCATGGGCCGGATGCGTCACGTACTGGCCACACCCACACCCGATTTAGTGAAGGGGAAAAAAGTCCCAAAACATCACGTGATGCTGCCCTGACGAAGTGAGTTTGACACCCCTGGTCTAACCCCTGAATCATTTCAGGGATGGAAAAAATTACACCCTGTTCACAGCAGTGTTTCTCAGTCATGGCCCTTTTAAGAGGTGTGAGTTTCAACTATCAAGAATTCCTCAACTGGAATTCTGGGAGTTGATATCCACACCTCTTAAAAAGGCCAGGATTGAGAAACACTGGTCTAAGGTTACAAGAACCAAGAGCTGTGATACCTGTGAAAAGCTGAGAACAAACTGCTGGGACTCAATAGCACAGGTCCTTGCGGTAACACCGTTCCCCGTTCGTTCACCCAATGCAAGTAACCTCGAGTCATATCTGCCATCCCAATAGCACGGGCTGAACAGTACAGGAACTTGTATCCATTTCTGTGGTTTTAAAGAGAAAAAAAAAACAGACCGTCATCATCACACATTTATTGAAATTGTTTTTGCAACCTACAGGGATTGTTACTGTTATGTATGCAACAATATGAAATCACAGCTGCCAGTTCTTTAAATGGTGTTGGCCTTCATACACATTAAGTTCTTCCCAAGAACCTTGGATAGATATAGATATATACTGATAGTCGTTGTCTTGCAACTATTCGTTTAGCAATCATTCAAACATGTAGGAAAAAAGCAGAAGGGAGGTGGGCTGGAAGGTGAGATTAAACGTGTCATCATTTGGAGTCACTGAATTTCCACAAGAGAGCCAACTCCAGCCCTCTCCCCCCCCCCCCAATGAATTCCATTGACTCTTATCTAATGCCAATTTAGCATTGACCAATAGTTGACTAGATTCTTATGTTAGACGTAGCAATAATAAATTATTCTGTGCTTTGAACTCAGTTAATGCTCCTGGGTATTTGTGCTTGACATTACAACACTGATTAGTCTTCGCATTTATGATCGCCAGTCACATGATCAAAATTTGGGCACATGGCAACCACTATGCATTTACAAAGGTTGCAATATCCTAGGGTCACGTGATAGCCATATGTGACCTTCCCAGCCAGATTCCAACAAGCAAAGTCAATAGGGGAAACCAGATTTGCTTAACCACCATGTGATTCATTTAACAACTACAGTAATTCGCTGAACAACCCCCTATGCAAAAAGGTCATTAAAATGAGTGTGACTCATTTAACAACCCCTTCATTTAGCAATGGAAATTCAGGTTACAATTATGGCTGTAAATTGAGGACTACGTGTATACCCCAACAGGTATACAAGTCCAAATATAGATACGGAAGAAAATTTAGCACAGTTCGCATCCGCATTAAAGGAGAAAAAAATGGGCTCTTAGGCAAATTGGGTGGGCCACTGAAATATATTTCTTTTTATGCTAACTTAATAACTTCAAGACTTGTGGACTTCAACTCCCAGAATTTCCTAGTCAGCATGGCTGGCTAAAGAATTCTGGGAATTGAAGCCCACAAGTCTTAAAGTTGCCAAGTTTGGAGACCCTCTATGCTACACAATGACTTCTGGAAGATCACATTCAGGGGCTTTAAGAACCAAACTTTATTCCAGGAGAGGGCAAAAATGATAAGAGCTGCCTGTTGTTACACAGCCATGCTATTTATCATTCCAAAGCTGCCTATCTGTCCTATTTGAAGGATGGGTGCTCAATTCTCAATGTTTGAAATATTCTTAGCTCAAGAATTGGCATTTATTTTTATATGCCAACTTATATGCAATGGAAACTGACATATGCAGTAGAAACTGACAAAGAAAGGTGATTTTGCAGAATAATTAATATACTTACTGGCTCACTTTGTGATACAATTTAGCAATGCCTTGATGTGTCCAGTCCTTGCCAAGGGTAGGCAAAATATGACCTAAAGTATCTGATCTGAAAAAACAGAAGATATTTGAAACCAAGATGAAATATACAGTAACAAGCTGTATTTGTGGAATACAGAAAACACGTTTGGCAGTTAACGTTAATATACTTGTTGGTCAGCATAATTACTTTAATGACCTCTAGCAATGCAGGAATATATATTTAGAAATATCATTTGTTTTCCTTTCTAAAGAATTATTTTCACTTTACAATGGAGGTGTTGGAAATATTCTAATTTTGAAACCTATTGACTTGGTAATAGTATTATTTCCAAAATCCTTTCATGACTAAATTATATATTAGAAGCAGCAGTTATTTTGAGCCATTTTATCTTACACTCTTTCACTTTCAAATTTCAATAGATGTTTATATATTTTAGCAATTATAAGTTACTATTTGTACAGTTATATTTCAAATTCAGTCCTACAATGTTCAGAACCATGGATTCTTTTGTCTAGTTTAAACTTTATAATAATTGTAAATTTAAAAAAATGATAAATATATCCCTTTATCACTAGTTCTTCTGTTGATTTTATTTTACACTGCCCTTGGCAGAATTCTAATAATCACAATAAGTAAGCCATTTGTGTTGGTTTACTATTACACATCCATCAAATGCTTCTTTTGTTCTAATAGCAACAAAGGTGTTTAGGGCACAATCTGGATTTGTATCTATTCCTTATTCTCAGTATGGAATGTCTAACAAAATTTGATGCATTAGTAGGAGTTAACATTAATAAACAGAAGCTAAAGATAGCAATGAAAATACAAGGTAAAGCAGAATTGATGAATAAAAGGTTTTAAAATTGAGAAAATTAAAATATTTGTCATCATGTGACAAGTATGGATTATGTATTTGTTGTTGTTGTTGTTAGTTGCGAAGTCGTGTCCAACCCATCACAACCCCAATGAACAACATTCCTCCAGGCCTTCCTGTCCTCTACCATCCTCTGGAGTCCATTCAAGCGCACGCTTACTGCTTCAGTGACTCCATCCAGCCTCCTCATTCTCTGCCGTCCCCTTCTTCTTTTGCCCTCAATCTTTCCCAGCATTAGCCTCTTCTCCAGTGAGTCCTTCCTTCTCATTAGGTGACCAAAGGATTTGAGTTTCATCTTCAGGATCTGGCCTTCTAAAGAGCAGTCAGGGTTGATCTCCTCTAGGACTGCCTGGTTGGATCGCCTTGCAGTCCAAGGGACTCGCAGGAGTCTTCTCCAGCACCATAGTTCACAGCCTTTCACATGGTCCAACTTTCACAGCCATACATTGCAACTGGGAATGCCATAGCCTTGACTATATGCACTTTTGTTGGCAGGGTGATGTCTGTGCTTTTTAGCATGCTGTCTAGATTTGCCATAGCTTTCCTCCCCAGGAGCAAGCGTCTTTTAATTTCTTGGCTGCAGTCCCCATCTGTGATGATCTTGGAGCCCAGGAAAATAAAATCAGTCACTACTTCCATTTCTTTCCCAGCTATTTGCCAGGAATTGAGAGGGACGGATGCCATGATCTTCATTTTCTTAATGTTGAGGTCATTGATGTACCACTGAGCTATTCTTTGGGCACAAAAATGTAGAAATGAAATCTTCCCTGTGAAATTTGTGGGTGTTCATCAAAAGAAAACATTGATTTAAAATTGCCGGTTGTATATTCCCTCTCTTAGGCTATGAAGTACAGCCTATCTGTCTTCCCCACAAGGAAGATGTATTTGAAGCTGGAACACTCTGCGTTGTGAGTGGATGGGGCAAAACCTCCGAGGGTGAGTATTTGGTCCTGAGCTTCCTATGGGGAGTAGCATGTGAAGTTTGCTATTGACTTGCTTTTTAATTATTGCAGGATGAACCTGCAGAGCTACAAAACCTAGTAGGACTCACTACTAGCTTTGTTGACTAGGGTTGCTAGGAGTAGGGTATACAGGGCCTTATAAAGCCCAGGTTCTCCTCCATACTGGCTTATTCTCTTTCTCCTATTATTTTATGAATTTCTTCACTAAAGCATTAAAGTGCTTCACATAAAACTCAATGAGGATGGACCTTCTCAATGCTACACTCCATCCTGCTTTTAATACCACTGCCTGAAGTCACAGTAGTTATCTGGGTCCCGGGACTCTAAGGCAGGGTTTCCCAACCTTGGGAACTTTAAGATGCATGGACTTCAACTAGAGCCTTGGTAGTACAGTGGACTAAAACACTGTTATTAACATCTGCTGCGTGCAATTACTGCAAGTTCAAATCTCACC
>JANHZT010003242.1:29131-41062 GCA_032468215.1 Stegonotus admiraltiensis | reverse complement strand
CAAAGCTGGCTGGGGAATTCTGGGAGTTGAAGTCCTCCAGGCTTAAAGTTGCCAAGGTTGGAGACCCCTGGTATATAGGACTAGAAGGTTTTATTTCCTGGTGGATTGAAAAATCCCAAGATACACATGCCCATTTCACATTTCTAAAGAGTGAGGCCAGTGGACAAGTGGTGGGTTGCCCTCGCTTCACTCGCATGCATGTGCAATCCCATTGTAAACCAGTGGTAATGGTAAGTAGAACCCACCCCTGCAGTGGACATATGAATGTTAGTGGCGTGGCTGGTGGACCTGATCCTGAATAGATGATGGAGCCACTACGAAAAATGCTATAAGTAAATCCATACCTTCTCTTTCAAATGTTTAAGCTAAATATTCTGTTCCTTATGCAGCCCAAACAACCAGCACCACTAGTTGACAAGAGGGAAATGTTGGCACACTTGGGGGCAAATCCACAAACTGGCAAAAAAAAAAACCCAATTATTTTAGGAATATTGCAAAAAGGAAGACCTCAAAACACATCAATGTTCATGCAGCTATAGAATGATGGCAAATCTATGTGAAGCTTCAGTAATGGACTGTAAAGTATTATGCTGGTCAGGATGGGGAGTGGGGCAATTTATTTATTTATTTTAATTTAGTGTTGAGAGAGTTACAGGGCTAACTCACCCCACTGGCTTCTATGCTGAAAGACTGACTAAAACCTGGCTTTCCCTGCTCCTAGTTTCAACACCCAAATCCCTGCAGCATACTGGCTGTCAAAGAGATAGAGAATTTTCTTTTAGTTGAACTTGACTTCTGTAGGTGTCTATATTATTACTTTTGCATCAATACAGAAATGGTTTGACACCGCGTTCTTCTACAAGGGTTTTTTTCAATTTCCATGTCTAGCTTAAAGGACTGGCATTTCCTGAGATCTGCCAGGAAAGATTTCAGAAGGTCAGCTATATTAACCAAGTACATTTCCTCTTAGCTTTTTGAGATCAGCCAAGATTGGCTAGGTACTGACATCCAACTGAGCTGTGCAACATTAGTTTGTTCAATTTCACACAATATTGCTTTAATATGCACACCAGGATAAACTGTCCAAACATCTACAATATTGAGGATTGAGATTTTTAAAAAAGAAGCTTTAGATGATTAAGCTCAACTGCTATAAAGAGAATATAGTGTACATCTGCAATAACATAAATTGTTTACTTGTAGCATTCTTATAGATACACTTGTACAAAATGCTGAAAGTATTAGATGAATTTTAATCTGTTCATATTTCAGAGAGGATATGCCAGTTGAAATATAGTATGCATAAAATAAGCAAAGCAAGAGGCATCTTTGCTTATTTCATGCATACAATGTTAAGTATTAGGGACATTCTTACAATCCTATGCAAAAAAATGATTGAATCAGTATAACTCTTTTAAGGTTGAGATCTTGGACATTCTGGTCTGGGTGCAGACAGCTATAAGATACTGCTGAAAAACATTGATAATATTTGAACCAGATAAAACAGCCCTTTAGTAATAGGAATCAAACTTCTAATAGTCTGAAGTTCCAGAATAATATTCACATTAATCACTTTAATATATAAAACAGAATTACTATTAAATGAAACAGCCTCTATATTTAAGAAGCTGCAATTTCAAATGCTTACTTTCACCATAAATAAAACTAAGGGATCATCTACATTGGTTCATTATTGCTTATCTTTTATACATTTGCAGACATTTGACATTAGGATGTTACAACAGCATTTTCAATGCCACTACACCAGGGTTATCAAACATAAGGTCCACGGGCCAGATCCAGCCTGCAATGTGGTCAGATCCGGCCTGCAATATGGTCAGATCCAGCCCGTGGGGCTGTCCTGGAAAATGTAAGGGGTCAGCCCACGTGGCTTTGACCGGGTCTACCCAGTGCAAAGAGGAAACATTGGGCCAGCGTGGCTTCGGCCCAGTCTACCCAATGCAAAGTGGAAACATGCCAGCAGTTTGGGGAGTGGCATCAAGATGGCCACGCCCACCCAGTCGGCCATGCCCAGTGAGTGGCATCAAGGTGCCATGCCCACCCAGTTGGTCATGCCTACCCAGCCCCCCGAGGTCAACCACAGCTCTGATGTAGCCCTCAATGAAATTGAGTTCAACACCCCTGGACTACCTAATGAACAGCCTGGATAACACATATATTGTACATAGGTAAGTACTCAAAATGCTTCATAGTATCAGTTAAACCTTTATTGTAGTATAGATGAGCGTTAATTCTCTCATGTTGCAAACGGGGTTTATAAAAGTTAAGGCTGAAGGCTGCTTGCCTATGGACACTTAACAAATCTGTGGCTGATTTCTGTCAGGAACTTTCTAATTTATATTCTGTGGCTACAGTCACTCATTGTGCTAATCCATAGTAATATTTATTCAGTTTGGAGCTAGAATATCATATTTGCAAGGCATGTCTTTTGTGCTTAACTTGTCAATTGTGTTTTATATGGTGATCTAAATCAAAGAAACTGGCACCCCAGTTCACTACCATTCACATTATGGCAAACATGCTTAGACAAAAATTGTTCAATTGTTAAATGTGTTTTAAGTTAATTATTTGATTCAGTAGTGCAATTGAAGCAGGAATAAATGTATTTGGCATTAGGATACCTCTCAATCATTGTGGGAGAGATCAGTAAATCATATAGCACTCCACAGCTCAGTTTTCTGCTCTATATGGAGATGAATCAGTAAACCTCAACTGGACTAGCAGAGAGAAACAAAATACAAAGTGATGACGATAGTCTGCTACACTGTTAACAATGAAAATTAGGTCTCCATCTAGAAATTAAAGATACTCCAGATTTGAGCATTATGAAACTCAGAAGAGCTACTATACTGGAGACACTTGCAGATTAAAAGACATTTTGACCAAATGAAATGTCACCAAACGTTGATTTTCAAAAGAAAATGTATGTGTTAGGCTGCTGGGAAGCTTCAGTAGGAGAAAATTCCTATTTGCTTTCCCTTGCAGAAAGGGAAAAAAATGATCCAGAAACATTTTTTTCAACAGTATCCCATTCTAGCATTACATTTTCAGTAAGAAGCATTGCTGAACTAGGTTGAGCCATTAATTTTGTTGAGAAATGAGCACTGACATTCTAATATTAGCCTTTGTTCTTTATTTTATCCCTTCAGCCCTGGAGAACAATTTTCAAATCAATTGGCCATTAAATAGTGAAACACCACTGTGGCCCACAGTGTAATATACGATGTGGCAATAAATACATTAGACAGAAGAATTACATCCTGTAAGGGCCTTGTCTTTCCACACCTACTGGAAACAATGTATTTTAATGCCGATTTATAGGTTTTTCTTACAGGATCTCATAAAAGCTGCAGGTGTAACTTCAATTACTATGGCTTGCTGTTCATGAGTCAACAGCATCTAGTTAATCCAGATTCACAAACTGGATTTTACATCCTGGGATATTATTTTGACCTTCTCCATCTCCCTGTGGGTTTTTTTATTAAATTAACAACTTCTGATTTAAATAAATTTATCCTCAAAATATATTTAAAAGTCTCAGCGCACTTTAAAGACTATGAAGTAGTTATGGAAATCCTAAGCAGGGTAGAAAACGATAGCCAATAAAGACAAAGAAGAAATAGCTGAAGTCATAAACTTTAAATCCATTTTAGAAACTGAAAAATGCTTTGGCTCTCTCAGACATATCCATTGTGTACTAACCAAAGGACTGCATTCCATCTGAATTTAAACCCAAAGTTGTTTTCATAAGCAGATCTTCTTAAACTTCTTTTTTTCCTTCATTGCAAATAAAAGAAGAGTCCATCTCTATATTAATCAGTAGTCTTTCTAAACTGGTGACTTTCCAGATGTATCAGAGGACAATTCCCATCAGCACTGCTTTCTAAAATCATGGCAAAGAAACATCTGGAAAGGAAGGACTTAAGGAAGTTATAAAACATATGTTTGTATACATGGGAGGAGAGGTGGTCTTAACTCTTTCCATGGCATTTACATCACTGTCTCCTCTATACTGACAAGATTTAGTATCACTTTGAAAAGTGTCCAGCCTGCTTTTGAAAAAAAACAGGGCAATTTAAAGTGTGTCACGTTCAAAGTTTGTCCATAGAAACTAATGCAACCTAAGTGTACTTAACTTTAACAGATAACAATTTAGATTTAAGTTTACATATAAGTCTTCTGGGCAGAACTATTGAACCATTCTCCAATAGGAAACCCTGGTATTTCTCTAGTCCTATATGACAAAAAGCAATCAAGATCACCCAGACAAGTTTTGGTGATCTCTCACGCACCATTTCCAATTCCTTTCTCCTGTGTGATGGTGCTTTTCTACACTAAAAAATATAATAGTACAGTGATTTTAACTCTGAGCTATCAGGTTTGTTTATGCAGACTTCAACATGCCTTCAAATATTGCTTTCCCACAGTCTATGTAAACCATGGCGGGGTTTTTTAGGTCCCTCTCAATCTGAATCTCTTAAACGGACTTTTTTTTTAAAGTGGAAGAATGCCAATGGAATGTACTTTATACCCAGGAATGCACTATAGTAATTATAATTGTAAAAACCATTTTAGATTGAGCCCCATCAGAATTGTCTTCAATTTATAAACAAGGTTAAACAGGGTGGGATGAGACTCCAATCCTACATTTATTTATCCATGAGTAAGTTTTGCTTAATGCAAATCAGCTAAAACCAAGTAAGAGGCATTATAATTAAACAAATTTTATATAACACACTATGTGGTGGTGGTTTACTGTATGGTTTATTAAATAAAGCCACAATTAGCTGGGTTAACATAAAATGCAAAGTAATAGACCAAATAAACCGTGTTATAGCTTAACATATTACACTAACTAGAAAAAGATGTCTCAAAAAAAATTATCAATACAAGCTAGCCAGACATATTCATAAAGTATACAATTACAACAAGCTATGACATTGTTTTAAATACTGAGATTTCAAATGCGGGCATTTTTAATTATCTTTTTGAGTTTCTATATTCTTGAGGCAAAGAAAACTGACTTACAATTAATATTTAGATTAGAACCATAATGCACTTATGGGAAGCAAAACTTAAATGCAGCAAACAGAATTGTTTGAATAAAAAAAACCCTGATCTAATAAAAATTATTAAAATATTATTCTGTTATAAATAAAATGTAACATTCATAAGATGCTTCATTTGGTATATCATAGACTTTCTCACATTTGGGTGCTTTTTGGTCTTTTTTCTCCTTACATTTAACTAATCTTTCATACAGACAAAAAATAATTCAAAATGAGAAACATGCTGATATTAATGTAATTTGTACTCATTGGCTGTCTTTATTACTACTTATATTTTTAGCATAGGACAAGTGTGCTAAAGTTCCAACTGGCACAAAGTCTTCTACATAAAATGAATTTGACCTAGGTGCATTAGCTTGTCTGTTGAATTTTTCACACATATACTCAAAGAGCCCATGGAAAATATAAAAATATCAGTTTGAAATTACCTATCACAATTTCCCATGAACACACATTTTAAATGGGAATTGTAATTCTGTGGTTCCAAAGACCCAAGGGGCTTCAATTTTGAGAAAGGATATACGTGAAGGGCCAGGAAAAGTAAACTTAATTCTGTAAGAGAGTCATATTATTAAATCCTGCTGTGCCCTGTAAGCAAAAAGACAAATTATCAACTGAAAAAATAAATTATCAGGACCACAGAGGTATAAACTGTGCAAATTTCTCCTGAAAGTAGAGTTTTAAATGTGGGGGGAAAACGTGTCTGCACACCAATTCAATATTATTTAATACAGACAACCTGCAGATAAAACCGTATGAAGACAAAGAGGGTGGGGGGAGGCTCTGAAAAAATTCTTCCTTAATTTTAATTCATGTTTTTAAATGGATCTAAACCGCTAAATCACAGGACGAAAGAAAAGGATGAGGTGTTTTTTTTATAAAGTAAAAACATTCCAACGGAGCGCCCTGTGACATAAAATGTTGCTGGTTTTTCCTACTGTATATAGCCAAGCAAGAAACTAAAGTTTCTGTGAGTAATTGTGAAATGAATACTGTTAATAACAGATCTTCAAAATAAATTGTTGGAGAATCAAATAATATGCTGCTTCTTGTGCCAGAAGAACAATGCCTGTGCATTTTGAACTATTGTAGTCCTATTTAAGTCAAGATTGGGAAAAATAGACCCCGATCCATTTGTAGGTCACTAGAAAATTTGCAGTACACTTCCTATAACCTGCTGATAGCTGAACGTCTTGCAAAGTACAATGGGCTTGACAGACTTTTCCTTCCAAATATTTAATTTCTCAAACTGAGAGAGCATGCTTAAGACCTCTAAATAATAAGATCACTACATAATAATGAACATGCACGCTCCAAAAAAAAAAAATTGGACCTGCAGGCAGTTTAGTGAAGATTAATAGAGAGGAGCATAGCTTGATTTAGTCTACTTCTAGGCCTCGTAGCTTTGTTCTTTGCTGGATCTGAATATACTACCCTGTTTCCCCCAAAATAAGACATCCCCTGATAATAAGCCCAAGGCAATAAGGCTAAGCGCTTATTTCAGGGTTCAAAAAAATATAAGACAGAGTCTTATTTTCGGGGAAACACAGTAGTGGCACCTGAAGAACCATTAACGGGTTTGTCTTGCACAGAACAAAGATGTACTATACCTTACAGAGGTGACGCTTCCGATTTACCCCTTGCAAGTCAATCCTGTGCTTGTATCATTACAAGCAAGCAAAATCTTGCCAGTTAGCCTTTTGCAAAGGTGGCTAATCCCAGCTGCTGCTGCTGCTGCTGCCGCTTTCCGTGCCAACATTAGCTTCACTGAGTTTGTCTTTCTTTGATTCAGAGCAGAGAAGGCTGTCAGCCTGACTGAGTAAGCCTCTGGAAACAGCAAGTGTTGGTCAGGTCACCCTGACACAAACATTCTTCTGTGACAGCACAACAGAGGAAGGATTCAGTTATCTCTGTTTGCAACGGAAACAAAATAAGGCCTGCCTGCGCAACAATTTAGTAATTTGGTCTCAGATAATTTTGGCGCAAGATGGGCTGGATAATAAAGAGCGATGTCCCCCCTTCCCACACCCATGCTTCCTTACCTCAGCTTAATACTTATTAACACTGAAGTGTTGCACTGGGTCATCTTGTTCCTAGTCAGGTGCTTACCAGACTGTCAGTCTAAACCCGCAATTAATATCAACCACTCTCAGCTCCTTACAGCCTCTTGGATGGAAGAAGGCTATGCTGTGCAACCTATGGATTTTGCTAAAGGACTCCCTTAGCTGGAAGTGTGCCTGTTTTAAACAACTCAGAAGGAGACAGGGGAGACAAACCAACCAGAATGGAACAAAGTGGAAGAGCCTGTTATTTAGTCCTTGAATGGCATGTTTGGGGCTGCCCACCAAAAAGCGAGCCTAGCCTTTTATGTTAATTAATTAAAAATTATCATAGAATTGGAAGGGGGCCTTTGAAGTCAATTTCCCGTTTAGCATAGGAATCCACGTAAAGACTTGCCTGAGTAGAGCTATTCATCCCCTCCACAGAAAGTGATCTCACCACTTCCTTTGTGTGATGTTCCTATATATTTGTTTTATCTGTCATGAAAAATTATACAGCAGCAGAGATTTTGGAGAGCTCTGGACGTTCTATGCAAAGACTGACTTCAGAGAATTCCCACCCATCCCTCTATAATTCAAGTTGAGATTTTGGGTCTGAAGAGGTCTTGAAATGCACTCATTGTAAGATTTAGAAATTTGAAGCATACGGTACTATAAAAATACTGAGATAGCAGTTAATGGATGGGTGCGGGGAGGGAGGATTAAGAAAAAAACAACAAAAAGGGGGCTGCTTGAAAGCTTTTTCTTACACCTTTTTTCCTCCTTTTTATTTTTCTTAATCAGTATATTAAATCTCATCTTTTGAATTCTCACCTTCACACTCGCTTTAGTGTAAAGTTTATGTCACAGCAATTACAGTATTAATACTATTTTATTTTCAATCTTTTCAAAATCATAGCAACACTTGGAAGTCAAAAGAAAAGCAAGCAGATTAGACTAGAACCTTTCTATCCATGACTTCTGAAAATGTACAGAACTGTTTTCCTCCCATTTTGACTTGGAAATGCATGAACCTGAACAGAAATCCCTACAAAAATTATTACAAACAAAAACCAAAGACTCTCCCTCAACTCTCGCTAAAGCCTCAATCTACAAATGGTCTTCCAATATTAAAGATGGCATTTTCTCAAAGTTGTCCACTTCTGATGCAGAACCTCTGCTGCAGTAGTAGGTTTCACTTACCTTTGCTACCGGTTCGCTTGCATGCGCACAGCATATTTGATGACGACTGGGCAGGTGGGTGGAGCCTCCCACCGCTGCTGCTACAGGTTCGCCTGAACTGGGGTGAACCGGTAGCAACCCACCACTGCTCTGCTGGAAGAGACAGACTAACTATAAAGATGAGCTTCCCTAGTGGTAAATAGGCCACCAAAGTGAGAAACAGAGAAACTGCAGTTATAATTAAGACTAATTATATCCTATAACTATATATAGTTATAATTCAGATGTGGAAAAACTATTGGCCAATATTTAATTGAAAGATTTAAGACCCTATACAGCAAATTAAAAGGCTACCAAAATAGATTATGCCATACAGGTAGTCCTTGCTTACTGACCAATTTGAAGTTATGATGAACCTTCCCCAAAAGGTACTTACAATCTGGATTTAGAGTTTCAACATCCCCCTCCCCCGTGATCATATGACCACATTTTTGTTATTAAGTAATCAGCCTGTATTTATGGCTGTTTGTAGCATTCCTCAGTCACGTTATTATGATTTATACCTTTTTTTTTCTGAAAACTGTTGTTTACTTCTGGCTTTCAGCAAAAAAAAATGCCCATTATGAAGAATGGATTTGCTTCATTGTTTGCTTAATGTCTGTCACAAAAAAAGAAATTATAAAAGCTACTCAGTCGCAGGATGACTCCCTTAACAATCAGTATGACTTAACAATTGTAATTCCAGGCTCAATTACAGCTGTAAATTGAGGATTACCTTTCTGGAATTCTGCTTGGTAGAAAAACAAGGCCAGTCAGTCCAACCTGTCAAGTTCAATCTCCTTCCCCTTCCAGACCCATTTAGGGTCCGTGGTTTGTATTAACAGGAAGAGTATGTTAGAAAAGTTTTTAGTTAGGTTGTAGAGGTCAATAAGATCTTGGAATGTCCCAGCAGCTGCAATCAAGCCAAATTTCTTTTATCAAGAAAACGTAATTGTTTATTTAAAAACCAATAAACTATTTACATTTTAAATCACACAACATTGTCAGGTCAATGTATTTCAGTGTGTGTTGTGCTGAGCTGAGCTAGAGCCAGAGCCAGAGCCAGAGAGTATGTGCGATAGTGAGACGTATATGTGTTTGAGAGGAAAGGGGGTCCTATTTATAGGGTAGCTAAGCCACTCCCCCTTCAGTCCCTTAAAAATGGAGGGAAAGTATAAACACAAAACCATCCTTCCAGTATAGACAGTGTAGTTCAGTGGCACTATCCCAGATTATTATCTAACAGAGCAAGAGGGAATCATAAGCATGGAAACACATACCATCAATCGTATCCAGTCTAACCTCATGGGAACATTGAGTGAAACAAAAGTTCCATACTTGCCTATAGCCCTCTGCCAGCCAACCATTTTAGTTAGGATTGCATGTGGAGGAGTTAAAGCAACTTAAAGTATCTATTAAAGTTTACTATAGAAATGCCTGGCCCTAATGGCAACTGCAAAATCATGGAAAAAGGCACCTGGAAGACAATAATATAGGCTATGGCATACGTCTACAAAATATAAGTATTGTTTGTTTGTTAAAGCCATTATTCAAACTCTTGGCAGAACATTAGAGTGCTAATTTTAAAAAAGTATACAAGGTCACTTCGACCTAGGAACAAGAAAAAGATTGCAATTATGGTAGCTGATCAGGATGAATCATACTTACGCAAGCTTTCTCTTTTCCAATAGCATGCAATATTAATTAGGCAGATTATTTCACAAATGAAGTAGGCCTTTGCCAGGAAAACAGAGCATGCTTTCCTGAGAAAACATATTGGATGCATCAGGCCAAAGCCTGGATTAAATTCAAACTTCTGGTGATTACAGGGACCCACCCAGTCTTGGCAACAATATGAAAGTGGCTTGCTATTGCCTTCTTCCTGAATGATTTTACAATTTTCCCATTTAACTTCCAACCCTAGAGTTCCCTGGTGGTCTCCCATCCATGTTTGACTAGCCAGCCTTGCTTAACTTCTGACCCTTAATAAAGTTGGGTGTTAAGTGAAACTGGTGGAAGTGCTGTAGGTGAACCAATGCCCACACCATCACTATTAGGTGTCTAGTTTGGAAAATCTGGTGGGAAAATGGAGGCCAAGAACTGAAATGGGACTTGTTCTCCCCATCCACACCTACATACATTACAAAACAAATTACTTGAAAAAAAGATGCTCACTTTTAAACTGGGCAAGGTTATATACCAAAGTGAAAACTCTACTGTTACAGTCTAATGTCACATGTAGGAATAACACTAAGTTGGTGCTCACCAAATTGTTGGACTTCAGTAATTTCTAGCTAGCAAAGCCAATTCCTTCTGCTTTTTTCTACTCAAATCCTCTCTTTTCCTTTGGTTCAGGATCTGAAATACACTCCATAGTTCTTGCCTCAAATCCAAGGATTTTAAGACTGACAGGAATTTTCTGATATCTGGCCTTGGTTTTTTTCCCCCAGGTGTAAATTGTGTCACAGTTAATCTCAAAATAGACCCAGATGGCTTTTGTTAATGAAAAAGATGCCCCAAAATAGCACTAAATACAGGTAGTCGTCAATGTATGACCTCAATTGAGCCCAAAGTTTTTGTTGCTAAGTGAGACATTTGTTAAGTGGGTTTTGGCCCATTTTACAACCTTTCTTGTGACAGTTGTTAAATGAATCATTGCAGTTGTCAAGTTAGTAACATAGTGTTAAGTGAATCTGGCTTTCCCATTGACTTTGCTTGTCAGAAGGTCGCAAAAAGGGATTCCATGACTCTGGGACACTGCAACCATCATAAATATGAGTCAGTTGCCAAGCATCCAAATTTTTACCACATGACCATGGGGATGCTGCAGTGGTCATAAGTGTAAAAAAGGTCATAAGTCACTTTTTTCAGTGCCGTTGTAACTTCGAACTATCACTAAATGAATTGTTGTAAGTCGAGGTCTACCTGTTATGTAATTTGCAAAAAGTTCTGGATTCAGTCACAGATTTCTTAAAATTAAGAACTATCTGGAGAGATGGCTGCCAACAAAAAAGGAGAAAAAAAAGTAAGATCAAAAATAGAAAACCCTCAAAACTACTTTGAGCCTATCAGTATTCCAACTTGCCTTAGTACAGTATAAGATCATTCTTTAAACTGTATCAGAAGAAATGATCCTGAAAGCAATTTAGGTGCCTATATCCCTTCTCTCTCTCTCTCTCTCTCTCTCTCTCTCTCTCTCTCTCTCCCTCCCTCCCTCCCTCTCTCTCCCTCCCTTTCCCTCTCTGTTTATTCCTTCCTTGAAAAAAAATCCTTTATTTGCTTTTCTGTTCTTGCTTCTGTGTAACATGAACTCCTTCACACATGGTAAAGTTCAGCCTAATTGATTTGTCTGCAAGATACTATCTTGAGGGGAAACAAGCCACAGAATATTGTGTTAACATTTTTCCTGTTTCTTGTTTCTTTTTGTTCATTATTTTACAAATTGTGTATACAGTATGTCATAAGCTCATCCTTCACTTTGTGAACCTCACATACCAATAGTCCAAATAGAGATCTATTTAGAATTTTGCAAAAAAATGGAGTTATTTGTGCTGTTGTGGTGAATAATAAGGCTAGAAGCC
>JANHZT010003240.1:137490-147653 GCA_032468215.1 Stegonotus admiraltiensis | reverse complement strand
AGCAATGCTGGCTGGGGAATTCTGGGAGTTGAAGTCCGCCAGGCTTACAGTTGCCAAGGTTGGAGACCCCTGATCTAGTCAGTTTGGTTTAGTAGTTGGTAAAACCAGGTTTGTTTGGGTTTTTTTTTATCATTTTTACATATTAAGAGCTAAATGAAAATGTTACATTTTTCTTGCTCTGACCATTCCAGGATATTCTGGCAGAGAGGGAAAGTAAATCTGGAATGGATTTGACGGGATTGGGTTTTCATGCACAAGTAAACTAAGCCTGAAATTTTCTCCAGGTTTTTCAGGTATCTTGCATGCCTTGGAAGAGTGAAAAAGTGCTTAGATTTTGCCTTAGCATTAATTATTTTTAAAATATTGGGACCACAGCATCTAAGAAAACATTTTATCATTGATTTTTTCCATGCCAATTTGTCTTTATTTTTATTTTGTATTTTTATATGTGCATACAGATGCATACCCAACTTATGACCACAATTGAGCAGAAAAAAATATGTTGCCCAGTGAGACATTTGTTAAGTGAGTTTTACCCCATTTTACGACCTTTCTTCCCACAGATTAAGTGAATCACCTCAGTTGTTAAGTTGGCAACACAGTTGTTAAATGAATCTGATGTCTCCTTTGACTTTGCTTGTCAGAAGATTGCAAAAGGAGGTCTAGTGGTTAGGGCATCAGGCTAGAAAGTGGGAGACCATGAAATCTAGCTGGATGACCATTAGACTAATCACTCTTTTAGGTCAGCTCACCTCACAGGACTGCTGTGGGGAAAATAGGAAGAGGACCTTGTGTTGGATATGTTTGTTACCTTGAGTTGTAAAAATAATAAAGGCAGGATATAAATAAATAAATATCCTTACTCCACACCAGTGATGTTCAAACATTAAGTGCTTCCTCCTTCTCTCTATCTGGTAATGTAGAATGGCAGCTTGTTCATACCCATAGCTTCCAATGGGCTTTTAAGCCAGTGGTGGTTTCTAACCGGTATTACCACCGGTTCACGCAAGTGCATTGAATTTCAATACAGCTGAGGCATGGCAATCGGCTCTGCAGCACCTTACAGCTGGGCTAAAATTGAAGGAATAAAGGTAAGTATAGTGCGGGGGCGGGCGGGCAGGCCCAGCTGACGGTCAGACTGAACCGGTTTGCTCTCACATCAAGATTTTCACTACCTGCTCTCCCAAACCGGGGAGAACCGGTAGCAACCCACCACTGTTTTAAGCACTACAGAATGACAGCCTGCACCAAAGTAGCATCCCCTCCAAACATTCTTCCAGCTAAGTTCATGCGTGTAGAGAAAATATGAGTGGGGGAAAGGACTAAAATAATTAAATATTAATAATTTAATACTAGAACATTATTTCTAGTGAGATTATTATGATTTGGAGAAGGAGCTGTAGAAGCTCCACAGGTAGGAGCAAATAATTTAATTGCTGTCTTACTGATCAACACTAGTTGTAGGAGGAGCAGAGGCAAGAGGCAGAATCAAGAGAGGACTGGATCTAGAATTGTTACGTTCCTGCAAGTGCTTCAAGTCCAACCCCTCTTGAATCCTGTTAACTCTTCTCTAGCACCAATTAAGTGTTGAGTCTTAGTTGATTCTTGTGTATAGGCATGAGCTTAATTGGAATTTCATGTGTAGTCCTGATTCTTTGTGCTTGACACTGATCTCCAAAAAAGCTGAATGGGGTTGAACCTCATTACTGCTTGGATAGGATATTCCCAGGAAATATGAGCAATATGAACTGGACTGGGCAGTTGAAAAAACATCCTGTGAGGTAGTGGCAAGTCACTTCTATATTGCTATGATGAAAGTAACATGGATGTTTTCATGAAGCCCCAGGAGCCAAGCTTCCTGTGAAAATCAGCTAGAACCAAACTCTCTCTTTACATAACACTCCCTGAAATTTCTTCTCTCTTATCCTGTGCTTGAAAATAAGAGATGCTTTCTAAATACTCTGGATAAGATGGCCCCAAAAGGGAAGCAAAAGAGCTTTGAAATACTCCCAAAGGGTTGCTATGTGGTAGCGCTAAATGAGTCTTGCCAGATTGCAAACAGATAGGAACAAATTTTCTACCAACCATTAGTAGAGTCAAAGTTGTACGTAGACTGTATAAGCAGCCTACCACCACTTCCACATCTGAAGTGCTCGCATGGTGAAAGGATTAGTTGGCTACATCACCATTGGCCAGGGGATGCCCAGTTGGAGGCTCCTTTCATGTCCCTGTTAATGAGACCCTTAAAGTACTACTCATGTTTGTAGGCTTTCGAACTGTTAGATCAGCTGGAGCTGGAGCAAATGACGGGAGTTCACCCCAACATGCAGCAGCATTCGGGCTTCAAATGCACTCACAGTGTCCTGAAGAAAGGGCTTAATAGCAAACTCTGATAAAATCAACTGGAGACCAGCCAAAATAAAATGTTCTGAGAAGAGCCATATGGAAGGAACTTCTATTTATAGGCTTCCTTCCAAGTGAATATCACTGAAAACATAATAGAGCAGCCAATGGGCTGATAGATAATTAAATATTACTAACCAAACTTGCCTCTACTCTGATCAGCTCTCATGGAAGCCTAAGAGCTGCAGTAGACATGCTGGGTTCCTGGTACAGAACCAAGGAATTTATACTGAATAGATTATACCAGATTTAAGATAGACTATAAATCACTAGATACTCCAAATAATAATTGTACTGAAGTCCTTGCTTGATAAAAGCCTAATGGCTACAGGTAAATTCCTCTAGCCTTAGAAACACAGGGCTGGAAGGGACCTTGGAGGTCTTCTAGTCCAGAGATCCGCAACTTTTGGTGGCCTGGCCGGGGGGGGGGGAGGGAAGAGGGAAACCAGGTAACGTGAGTGGTGCATAACCAGGTCCACTCACATGAGAGAAGAAAAGCCTTTGGAGCAGAATTTCTCACTCCTTCAGGCTTCTCTGTGCCAAAAGCTTTTGCAAAGGGACGGAAGGCCTGAAGCAGCACAAAATTGCTTCCCCAAAGTCTTTGTCTTTTGGCATGGAAAAGAGAAGCCTTTGGGGGCACAGTTCTGTGCTCCTTCAGACTCATGGAGGGCGCCTGACGCTCCAAAAGCTGATTGGGTGTCCTGTGCAGGCAGCCTCGGCGAGTCAGGAAAGCTGAGCGGGATGTGCTCGTCCCGCTCAGCCTCTGCTCTCACCGCTCTGGTTTTGAAGCATTGGGAACAGGCAGCTTGGCGGCCTGGTTGGGGGAGGGAGTGGAACCAGACCATGCAAGTGGTGGGCCAACACGCACATGCATGCAGTTCCATTAACACAAGAGAAGGTTTTGGGGCGCCATTAGATGAGTGGAGCTGTGCGTGTGCACCGACTCACCTCTCGAGGCCTGGTTCCAAATAGGTCACAGCCTGGTAGTGGGCTACAGCCTAGGGGCTGGGGAGCCCCATTCTAGTCCAACCCCCTGTTCAAAGCAGGAATCGTACACTACCTGTCAAATGGTTGTCCAGTCAGTTTTTGAAAACTAGAAGTGATGGAGCACCCACAACTTCAGGAGGAAAGCTATTCTATTGAATATTCCATCAGCAAAATTCTTATTTCTAAGCTGAATCTCTCTTTAAAAAGCTACCACCTATTACTTCTTGTCCTGCTCTCTGGTGCCTTAGAGCAGGGGTGGCCAAATGTGGCTCTTTTACAACCTGTGGATTTCAACTCCCAGAATTCCAAGCAGGCTCAGGAATTCTGGGAATTGAAGTCCACAGGTTGTAAAAGAGCCACATTTACCCACCCCTGCCTTAGAGAATAAGTCAATCCCCTCTTCTTTGTGACAGCCCTTCAAGTATTAGAGGACTGTTACCATGTCCCCCAAGTCTTCTCTTCAATTGGCTAGATCCCTCAATTATTTATCATACAATTTAGTCTCCAAACACTTTATCATCTTCGTTGCTCTTCTCTCCACTTTCCAGGGACTCAACTTTTTTTGCGTCATGGTGACCAGAACTCAACTCAGTGTTCCAAGTGTGGTCTCACCAGTGCGATACTATCACTTCTTGTTGTCTTGACACTATCCCTCTGTGGTTAGGCCTGCATTAGTTTTGGCAGCTGCTCATTCATACTTACCATAAGTGGTGGTCTAGGACAGTGGACAGCCAAGCTGTCTTAGGAATTCTGGGAGTTGAAGTCCACAGGGTGTGAAAGAGCGGAGTTTGCCTACCACTGGTCTAGGACACCAAATCACTGATACTACTGAGACAGATACTGCCCATTTGTTTTTTTTCCTACGTGCAGAACCTTATTTTCTCACCACTGAATTACATCTTATATAGGGCCCGGTGCTCAAGTCTGTCAAGATCCTTTTGAACCTTGAGTCTATTTTCCAGTGTTAGCAATTCTCCCCAGCTTGGTGTCATCTGCAAATTTGCTGAGTTCTTCTATCCCCTCACCTCGAATGGGAGAATCACTGAGGAGCTGATTCTTCAACACCCCAACCCAGAGACAGTCGAATCACATCACTTATGTGATGATATCCCACTTCCCTCCATGTAGTTCCATTGAAGACTTCCGCTGAGTGTGGTCAGTCAGCCAACTGCAAATCACCTGGTAGTGGTACTGTCTAGCCCACATTGTTTTATCTTATAAGTAGATAAAATACTCAAAGGAATGCAGTGGCTCACATGGTTAGGATGCCAGGTTGATACTTTGTGAAATGCCTTACTGAAGTCCAAGTATACCATATTCATAGCATTTCATTGCTCCACTAATTTAGTTACTCTGGCAAAAAGTCAGTAAGGTATGTCTGGCATGTTTTTAACAAACCCATACTGGCTTCTAATATTCACCTTGTTTCTACGTGCTAACAAATCCTCTGATTATGTTTTCCAGGATTTTCTCAGGTATCAATGTCAAGCTGATTGACCTATGACTGCCTGGACCATTTCCCCCCTCTTTTTGGTAGATTGGAACATCAGCCCTTTTCCAGTCCTGATATTTCTCCTGTGCTACGTGAGTTTTGGAAGGTTACATTCAATGGCTCCGAAATTACGTCTGCCAACTCCTTCAAAACCCTGAGATGTAAACCATCTGTGATAGGTATTCTCTTACTAATTCCTTGCCTATTTGACCTTTATAACTGTTCTATCTCCTTGGTATATTTTTAAAAATGCATATATAATATGTGTATATTTTCTATATGTATTTCTCCTTCAATGTATAAAGCATTGTATATCATGTTGTTGGATTGGTGTGGTAATTCTTTGGATTAGTCTGACAATGTAATCTGTATGGGCACCATTTCTACTCTTGACTTGAAATATAACCCCCAAAGGTTTACCTATTCTATTTTGCTCTATCTCGGCTCAGGGTCTGTAGAGGGGATCAGTCCTTCCAAGTTGGAGAGGTTCCTTTGCTTAGTTTGGATAGCAGGGAAGCAAGTAAAACCACCAGATCAGCAGCAGAGCAAAGGACAAATGCGAGATTGAATGTCTTCACGTTTGCCCCTCTCCAGGTTGAAAGTAAATGTGGCAAAGTCCATAATCTCCAACCAGCAGAGAATCATGGGGATCAAACTGGGCAGATCTGGAAGGATCTGATGGGCATCAAATGTGAAGAGGAAGGAAAGAATAACAAAATCAAGAATTTATATAAACGTTTTCATTTTAAACATTTTAAACTCTGAAGCACACAAGTACAGAACAGTCTTCAAGAACAAACAATTTTTCAGTCCCCAACATTGGCATGAGAGAGGTTCAAACTGAGGGTTGCAAAAGCTCCCCTGCTGAAAGGCTACAGGCTTTAAAAATGGGTGGCTGGGAGGAAGGCCAAAAAAAGTCACTCTCGTCCTTTCCAGGTGCTTGGGCCATTCGTTTCTTCTCACCTCTGGATAGATGGATCCCTGTTTCCCTTCTGAGCAGGGCGGTGGGAAGATGTCAACCAGGGCGATCCTGTGGAAGTTCCAGCAAGAGGAAGGGCCCAAATCAGGTCTCTCAATCCCTGGAATTTTGGAGGTGGGGTGGAATTGGCTCTTCTCTTTCTCCAAAGCAGTCCCAGGATACTTCTTTGCAGCTCTGTAGCTCCAGAACGTACCTCCTCCTCAGCCCAGGAAAACAGGAGAAGGGAACTAACCCAAACCATCCGGGAGGCCACGGTTTCGACGAATTAACTGGATGTCCCTGGGAAGGAGGGTGGTCCGCTTGCAAACGCGGGTGCACACGTAGGCATCTGCTCTATAAGGAAAGCTTCTGCTGCCGTTTGCAAGGCAAGCAGCGCCTTCGGCTCCCAGGTCACGTCAACTCCTCGGGTGTATTTCAGGCAGACCTCGCGAACCGCACGAACGAAGGGCAGCTTCGGAATGAGGAGCCCCGTGCTCTTTTGATACTTTTGGATCTCTTGCAAGGCACGCTGGCCGGGCCTGCACCTCCGTCGTCTCCCACGACCGGCCGCTGCTCTTGGGATCGCCTGGGTGCAGGACGGCGGCCACGGGGCTGCGGGGGAGACCTCTGGTGCCGAGGCCCTCCCGCTCGACCCCGGCGGAGAGTAGGGGCCGCTGGGGCTCTTCTGCAAGCGGAGCCTGATGCTCGGGAACACCTCATAGTGCCTAACGAGAAGATGCAACGGCCGCCCGTCCAGCAACAATCCTGCCCGGGACTCCAGCCGCGGCTTTTCTACTGCGCGCCAAGGCTCCCAACTCCGCCCCTCGGATGAGACGGCGGCCAATCCTTCCAAGCCTTTCGAAAAAGCGCGAAGCCTGGGAGCGAAGCGTGCAACTCGGATAAAAGTTATTCTTAAAGTAAAAGCACAAGATTAAGCAATTAAGACATAAAGGACTTTTTTTTCAAATTTATGGGATTGTAGCACGCTTTTTCTGCTGCCCTCCCCTCCCTCGATTCACCCTTCATAAAGAGTTTGTTGTGGAAACGGGCTCTCTCGTAACACCTGGATTCGGAATTTTGCAAACTTGCAAAATAGACCCACGGATTTGAACATGATCCACGGTTTTTTTTTAAAGTCACTTTAATACAAATTTTATTTTGCTTTAATCCTAACCCGAATTGGCTCAAAGCAGCAGCCCGCTTCATTAAGTCCAAGCCAGATTAATATCTAGGACGTTAACCGTTTATTGGGAATAATCATTTGCTGTATGATTGGCGGGGGCAACTTTCATTATAGCGATTCCTTAACTTCAGAATTCTTTTCCAACGGAGGCCACAAACGAAAATTTTGGAAAGCTAATGGAAGGCACTTTTATCCAAGCCAGGAAGGATCCTAAGGCTCTCCTAACCAAGGGATTTCAAGCTATCAACAGTTGATGGAATCAAATAAAATAGTCCTGTTAATATTTGCAGTGGTTTGTTTGAAAAAGTTCTCCATCCTGGGACAATTGAGACTGCAGTTTCAGGAATAAGTTTCCTTTTCATTCTTTGAAACAATTCTTAGTCAAATTTTTATTTCAGGGATTGCTTTGACTTTCTGTGGCAAAATGAATTACACACACAGACATATGCAGTCACATACAGACTACAAGACTGCATACACATGCAACTACATATATCATAGCTAAGATGCTACTTAATGTACAATGCAGAGGATAAACCAGCAGTCTTCATTTAAAAACTTAACCTTCCAGGAGAAATTTCAATCTTCAAGGCAGGAAAAACGAAGAACAACCCCAGATCCGTTTTATAGTCCCCCTTTGAAAGTATGTGGTGTTCAAATAATTGCTTTCAGCAGCTCAATTTGCTCCCCCACATTTAACAAATTAAATCCTAAAACAGGTTAACTGTTAAATTTCTGATAGGACTTAATTTAGTTTGAGAATGCACCTTAAAACCTCCCAAACTGCAGAACATTTCACAATGTTCATGCAATAGGTTGCACAGCAAAAGCAATTCTATTTAAAAAGACATTTTTCAAGTTGACACCACATCCATGCATGTTCCAAATGACAGCAATGAGATTTTGCAAATGTATAGCCACCATAAATAGAAATTCATATTAAGTGGCATGGCTTATGATAAAACATCACTTATATCATTGCAAATCTATCTTCCACCACTGAGTCCAGAAAGCACGGAATGTATAAGCGATGTTTAAAGTATTGATATAATTAATATGCTTTGGAATTAATTTAAGGAGATCAAATTACAACTGAGTAGTTTACCCTTTAAGTGCTGATATTTTCTCCTACAGAAGAATGCGTATGGTTTCGATGCACCAAGAAATGTACCAGTATTTTGTGTCTAAAGGTTTTTAATTTTTCCATTGTTTCATTGTAAATGGGACCTTCTGTATAGTCCCACATTAAAGTCCAATTACTCCTCTATATTTGTATACTTTTCTGTTTATATATATCTAAAAGAGATTTTTAAAAATAATTTGCTGTATTTCAAATGTTGAAAAATTTGAGAAAACTATGGATTCAGCTATCTTAGTTTTTCAACCATGTGTCCAGGCAAACATGTCCAACTTATACAAACTGTTCAGACTCAAGCAGAGAATCTTAGTATATAGACAAAGCCATAAACTATATACTGCAGAAACTGTTACTGCAGGACTGCAAAATCCTTTTACCTCAAATGACTGGAGAATTGATGAGCACAAAGTTTTTGTTTTAGTGGAAACAAAATGCAGGGGAATTTTACAAGGTGTTTTTTAAAAAAAAACAATTGCTGTGTTTTGAACCAACATTTTGTATTTTAGGCAAGTATTATAATCAGTAGTATCAGTATTACCAATAATCAGTAATACTGATCATCAATATTAGCTCTAAAAGGCATCAGAAATCCCTTTGAAGTGAGGTGGTGTTCCTGCCTCTGCAGAGTAGCCAATCATAGTGCAGGGTTGGGCTTTGAGGAAAGTGATGTGCTCCACTTGTGGTGACCAAAGCAAAAAAGAAAAAGAAATAAAACCCAGTGTTTTACAGGCAGAGCAATAAAACTCATCTGGAGACTACAGCTACTGGTCTGTGTTAGCAAAGGGGCAGCTTGGATAAGCCTTTAGTCATAATGCATCTTTGTTAATGCTGTCACAATACAGTCAGTTGTGATACGTTTCACCTAATCTATCACCAGCACAACCAAAGCCTAGTTTACCCCAACAAAGAAGCTCACGCTACTTTATGTAAGGTCATGATCTATACAAGCTTACAAGCCAGCCGTTGCATTCTACTTTAGTTTGTCTGCATGCAGTTTGGAACTGCTTGCAGAAAAATCCTCTGCATTTTACTGTACTGTATTAGTTTGCTTTTGCTTTTGCGAATTAGTGTGTACTATTATACATTGTATCTCCAAGGTCCCTTCCAGCTCTATTCTATTCTGATTCTGATTGTATTGTGAACTGAAGGCAGCGGTGGTTCCCTCCAGAGAACTACCTATTATATTTCTCATGACCTCTTTTGGCACTGTTTTTTTCTGGAATTTTAATTTGTAAAAATCAATATCTGCCTTTTAGCTTAAAAGGATCTTCCCAGAAGACTTTAAAAACAAGAAAACTCAGCAATGAAAACAGCTGATATTAATAGGATCAAAGGTACAGGCAGTCCCTCACTTATGACCATGATTGACCCCAAAAATTCCCATTGCTAACCAGGATATTTGTTAAGTGAGTTTTGCCCCATTTTATAATCTTTCTTGCCACAGTTGTTTTGATAATCATTGCAGTTGTTAAGTTAGTAACATGAATCTGGCTTCCCCATTGACTTTGCTTGCCAGATGTTTGCAAAAAGTGATCACATGACCCTGGGACACTGCAACTATCATAAATATGAGTGAATTGCCAGGTGTCTGAATTTTAATCTCATGTCCATGGGAATGTTGCAAAGGTTGTAAATGTGTATGTGTATATATGATTTTCACGGGTAGAGGTATGCAAGTTTTGGTGTATTCGGGGTCTTTTCCCATGTAAGATTGATAGTATCTTGGTGACATTTCTATGAGGTCCCACTCGTCATCTTCAGGCTGGTGTCTTCGGCTTCGTGCCTGTGTGAGCAAAGTTTGCACCAAATTTGGTGAATACACCAAAACTTGCATACATACATACATACATACATACATACATACATGGGTGGGTTCTAAATTTTATTATTATTATTATTTATATGCCGCCCTTCTCCAGAGACTAAGGGCAGCTTACAATGCATTAAGCAATAGCCTTCATACTTCTGTATATTTATACAAAGTCAGCTTATTGCCCCCCAC
>JANHZT010003240.1:106758-118242 GCA_032468215.1 Stegonotus admiraltiensis | reverse complement strand
GAGTCACTCCCTCTCCTTCTTGAATGAGCTGCTCTGGTCCCCGCGCCGGCTGCGCAAGCGCACCCCGTTTATTTAATTCAGCCGCAGATTGGGTGTGCGCTTGCGCAGCTGGTGTGTGGACCAGAGAGGCTCATTCAAGAAGGAGAGTGAGCGACTCCGGTAACTTTTGGGCACTTGCCTTCCCTGACAGCCAGCCGCAGGAGAAAGGTAAGCAGTAGGAGTTGGGGAATGGTGCATTCCCTGACTCCAGGGAATGGGGTGGGTGGGCGGAGCCACGGGACACACCGGCAGAATAGGAATTTAAAAAGTTTTCCTACCGGGTTCTGTGGGCGTGACTTGGTGGGAGGGGTCTTGTGACTGAGTGGGTGTAGCTGTGAGTGACATCGAGTTGGCCACGCCCACTCAGTCACAGGACACCCCCCCCACCAAGCCACACCCACAGAACTGGTAGGGAAAAATTTTAGATTTCACCCCTGGAGCTGGGGCTCTGAGTTTCTGTCTCCCTTAAGATTTTTAAATTTCTCTTTCAGGGGAAATATTTTATCCTGCCTTTTTAAAATATTTCTCAAAATATTTCATTCTTCTAGGAGGGATAGTGGCTTCCCACAGTATCATATGTGAATCTAGAACTAGAGTACCGCTTAAAGTTTTCAAAAATGCCTCCTGTTTATGCCAGTTCATTTCCAAAAATCTTGGCTATACATTGATATTACACTTGATAAGTCTACATTAGGTTCATAATCACATTAAACAATCGTTGCTTTATCACAATTTGTTGAACAGACACAAGTGGCAGGATTCATACAATTCAGTTATTTGGACCTTTCTTCCCTTTTATTTGGTTTCTGGACATACTTGGTTCATGGTTTTTTTTTTAATTTGGGGGTAGCCCTAAACGTTTGGTAGATGATATCATTCTGACTAGGTAAGACTTGGCATATCATGTTACATAATGTTCATCATTGGCACATAGTGTGCTAAGAATGCAATTGCCAGTCAATGGTTGGTGGACCAACAAGTCATTCAGAATTTATATGAAGTGACACACAGCCTGTCCCTAACATACTGGAGAGCTTGTGCAGTAGGTTTGCTACTTAGTCACTGACATTTCAGAAACAGGAAAAGAAAAAGTTTGTTTCAGTGAAGGCTTTTAGTATTGATCTGCTGGGAATTCAGCTTGGTTTTTTTTTATCCCCAGCTTCTTCTGTTAACAAGTCATATTAGTGACCTAGTAAATGATATTTTAAGACCTCAGTCGTATGTTTGCTTCTTTGGGATATCTCACTGAACACAGTAGATCTTATTTCTGAATATACATACCTAATATTACATTGCATATTGACTAAGATACTGAGGTTTTGTGGAAATCTGTTCTTGCAATGTTGTGAAGTAAATTAAATTCCTCTGAGATTGAATATAACCATGTAATGCTTCAATTTCAGTGTAAAAGTAATAATTCGCTTAGGAAACAGTGACAAATTTCTGAACAATTTTCTCTTCTTTTTGTCCAAACTACAGATTTGACAGATGCCTTTATGGTTATTTTTTCTGAAGCAAGAAATGATCATTCTTAACTCTATCAAAGGATACAATGCTAACTTTTGTTTTTAAAAACACTTACTATAAAAACAGATTATTACCTTAAATAACATCAAGAACACCTCACAGTTATTTCTAAAAAATACAGTTTGACATGCATCCTGAATGTACATCAGTACCTGCCCTATAGTGTTGATGAGATAAAGGCAACACTGTGGCACTTGCAGGTTAGTTTCTAGATTAGTTAGAGAGTCTAGATTGCACAAAGTAGCATGAAGATGATTGGGTTAAAACTGGACTTTGGTTGTGTTTGTGGGATGCTGGCCAAAATCTACCAGAACACTTCTTACCATTTGCAGGGAATGCTGCAGGCTGCATTAGTGTCACCAAAGGTGGTAACATAGTCCACACTTTATCTTACCAAAAGCATTATATGAAAGATTCGATGGCGTAGTCATGCTGATCAGAAAGGCCAATGTCTGCGGTCCCATCTAATAACGACTGTTTATGAAAGAGGAGAGGGGAGGGAGGGAGGAAGAGAATGAATTGTAGTTGATCAAGATTCTGAATGATTTGTAGTGAATAATGGATAGCTTGCATGATGCAACAAAAACTATGGCTCAGAAAATTAATGTATCAAGGGTTAAAACAATTGCCTTTGACAAAGAAAAGAATGAAGAAAGAATGAACAATTGTAAGTTATGAATGAATACTGAAAAATCTCAGCAAGTAGTTGAAGTTGCATGTCTTGTAGAACATTTACTTGTACTAAATAGTTAAATTTTTAGTAGTTTAGTTAAATTTTAGTAGGTAGTTAAATTTTAAGACATACAAATACTAGGAGAAAAGAAGTTGGCATTAAATGGTGTGTTGTAAGGAATGGATTCTGTCAAAGGAACCTATAATACACAAATATTCAAAGAACAAATACGACAAAAGAATGAATGAGGGAAGGAGAGACATAGTTGTATAGAGCTTATGCGGTCCTCAAAAACGTGAGATGAAAAGTTTAAATAACAAAATGTAATACAGTATGTCAAATAATGTATGGATGCAGTGGAAGTAAACATGATTTGCAAGAATAAAAAGGTACGGAGAAATATGGTGAACAGTGTTGGTGTAAACGGATCTAGCCATATATCCTTCTCCCCCTCCCCCAATTGCATGACTTTAATTTATTTGTTTAAAATATCTTATGCCTTTCTGCATCTTATATAACATTATTTGTCCCCAAAGGACAAATTGTTTGTTTTAGTAGAGCAATGGTATTTGGAGCAAAAGAGAATTAGGAAAAAAAATTGAATTGATTGATGCATTTCAGCATCACACCAACTCATCATTCCCATTTCTTTATATCCGGGGGTAGGGGGTGGGAGGCACTGTTTTACAGTGGTTCTCCTCCTATCTCTCGGGCCGTATGCAGTTTGGGCAGGGGGTCAGAGATCCTCCCCGAGGCCCCTCACTTGTGGGGTGCCGCAGGGGTCGGTTCTCTCCCCCCTGCTCTTTAACATCTATATGAAGCCACTGGGTGAGATTATTCGTAGTTTTGGGATGAGGTATCATCAATACGCTGATGATACCCAGCTCTACATCTCTACCCTGGACCCACCCAGTGATGCCCTTTCCATGATGTCGCAGTGCCTGGAGGCGGTACGGGTCTGGACTCAACTCAACCGACACAGAGTGGCTGTGGATGCCGGCATCTTCTGATCTAGTATCCCCATCACTTCAGATGGGAGGGGAGTCCCTGACTCCCTCTGAAAGGGTTCATAATCTAGGCGTCCTCCTTGATCCTCGGCTGTCTTTGGTGGATCATCTAACGGCTGTGACAAGGGGGCCTTTTGCACAGGTTCGCCTGATGCACCAGTTGCGCCCTTTCCTGGACAGAGATGCCCTTCATACAGTCACTCACGCTCTCATTATTTCTCGGCTGGATTACTGCAATGCTCTCTACATGGGGCTGCCCTTGGGGTGCACCCAGAGGCTTCAACTGGTCCAGAATGTGGTTGCGTGAGTTGTTGCGGGAGCTTCCCGTTACTCCCGTGTAACACCTCTCCTACGCGAGCTGCACTGGCTACCGGTGGCCCTTCAGATCCGCTTCAAGGTGCTGGTTCTCACCTATAAAGCCCTACATGGCATGGGCCCAGGGTACTTGCAGGACCACCTCCTACCGGCCTCCCACCGCCCAGTGCGGTCGCATAGGACTGCCCTCCTCCGGGTGCCATCAGCCAGACATTGTTGGCTGGTGGCCCCTAGGATGAGGGCATTCTCGGTGGCCGCACCGACCCTCTGGAATGAGTTACCCACCGGGCTCCGGACGGCCCCCAACCTTCGCTTTTTCCGTGCCAACCTGAAGACATGGCTTTTTCAGCAAATTTCCTGATCTGTCATGAGATTTTAACTTGTTTGGGGTTTTATATTTGGATGTTTTTTAGTTTTTATTTATTGTTATATGTTTTTACTTTGTGAGCTGCCCCGAGTCCTGCGGGAGAAGGGCTGCATATAAATTCAAGAAAATAAATAAATAAATAAATAAATAAATATCAGACACAAGAGTTGCAACACCGTTTTGTCATTTGCTCTCTTCCCCCGCCTTCCTCATGGATGCGAAAGAAGTGAAAAGTATTCTTATTTATTTGTTTGTTTATTTATTTTCATGCCACCCATCTCACTGATATAGTAACTCTAGGCAGCTTATGATATCATAAAAATATAAAGTAATGCAAAACAATTAAAATTAGGAGAACTAAATAGAAAAGTTACAAACCAGGACAATGGGAGGCCCGGGGATGAGGATGTTCTCTATCCTATCAGCCACTCCCAATGTAGTAGGCTCCTGTCAAGATCCCAGGCCAAATGGCAGATCTATGTATTTAGGCTCTTCCAGAAGTCCAGGCATATGGGGGTGGACCTTACCTCCAATGGGAGGGTATTCCCAGGTGCTCTGGGAGCATAGCAGAAAAGATCCTGCCCGCAAAATTCTTTGGCAGACAGAATCTGAAATCAGGCCTCTTCCGATGAATTAGGTGGGCTAGTCCCATTGGGATAAGACAGTTTTTCAGATACCCTGGATCCATGCCATATAGGGTTTCAAAGGTACAGATAGTCCTCAATTTACAGCCATTTGTTTGTGACCATTCAAAGTTACAATGGCACTGAAAAAAGTGACTTATGACCATTTTTCTCATGACCATTACAGCATCCCCAAGGACACGTGATCAAAATTTGGATGCTTGGCAACTTATTCATATCTGTGACAGCTGCAGTGTCCCAGGGTCATGTAATCACCTTTTGTGACCTTCTGGAGGCCAGATTAACTTTCCAACTGTGTTACTAACTTAACAGCTGCAGTGATTCACACATCAGTTGTGGCAAGAAAAATAATAAAATGGAGCAAAACTCACTTAACTATCTCACTTAGCAATAGAAATTTTGGGCTCAATGTGAACATAAATCAAGGGTGACCTGTAATAACCAACATCTTGAATTGGACCCAGAAGCAAGCTGGCAATCAGTGCATCTTGCATAACAGTGGTGTCACATATGCTACTCTCCACACTGCTGCATTTTGTAAAAGTTGTAGCTTTTGCATACTCTTCAGTGGTAGCCCTATGTAAAGAGCATTGCAATAGTCCAAATGAGAGAAGAACAGGGCACGAGTGACATTATTCAGGAGGAATAAACTAAATTATTGTTCAGTTTCTTGCAGCAAATTCTTCCTTCTTTTTCCAGTCTTTGGAAGCATTTCCAGTGTATATGTCATGAGCTTTTAGACATCAAAGAAAGAACAACAGTAGGCCAAAAATACATAAACTGCTAACAACAATTACAGTTATGCTAAATGATTTTGCAAAGGTGAAGTATTTGATCATGAGCAGTTAATCTGCTTTGATATCCCAGAAGGTTTATAACCCTTGCCTTGCTTTTTTTCCCCCTTTAGTAAACAAGTCAAAATCCCAACGTACATAGTGGAATAAAAAAGAGCCAAGCTCAGTTTATAAAATATGAGTCTTTGTATCTTTTCCATCATAGAAATATCAACTTTTATAAAGGTTAACATAAAACATATGCTATACATGGTATGACATTGTCTGCAGAGAACACAGACATTTCTTCCATCTAAACAAACCTTGAAGGTAGCTACTCAGTTTCACGCTCTACTTGATGTTCCTCCGACTGTGCTTAGATCAGCATTTTATGTAAAAGCAATCCAAGCCTTTGATGTGAAATATTTAATTTGATGTGAAATACTTAAAGGTGCAAATGCACATAAATGATCCAAACGTTTTACTGCCTTAATCTTTGGTCATGTTGGATTCAAACACACAGAAAATACACTTGCTCTTGATAATGCATGTACAGGTAGTCCTTGACCTACAACCACAATTGGGACAAGAACATTCATCATTGAGCAATGCAGTTGTTAAGCAAAGCACCATATGGCTTCAACCTTCCCTGATGGCTTTCCCATTGACTTTGCCTGTCGGAAGCCAGCTGGGAAAGTCACAAATGGTGATCCCATGAACCCCGGATGCTGCAGCCATCGTAAGTTCAAGAACCAGTCAAAAATTACTTTCTTCAGAGCCATTGTAACTTCTAATAGTTGCTAAAGGAAAGGTTTTTAATCAAGGACTACCTGTATATTCCCACACTGCAGACATTGCTGTATTTGTGCTTCTCATCGAAGCAAGTCAAAGTCTCATTTGAAGAATCGAGTGCAGTTGTCAGTGGATCATAAATCTTTCATATCTGCTTTTTTTCTACAGGAATCAGAAAAAGCCAGGATTTGGGGCAAAAAGTATGCAGAGAACTTCATGGTGGATTTTAGTTAACACAATAAATTCAAACATGGAGCAGCTTTATCAGATTGTCCAATTGAGGGAACAGTCCCAAGAATTCCAGTTGTTTGCTCTTGCTTTTCTCCAGATTATTTCCCTTATTCCATAAAATAGAAGATACTGTTGCCATGAGAAACAAAAAAAATGCTCTTTTTGCTATTAAATGGACCAAGGCATCTTCAAGAACCTAAACTCTACAGGCTACACATGTAAATGAACCCATTCAAATCCCAACCCAAGCAAAACATTCATCTGTTTCTCTAAAAGCCCTCAGATTAATTCATTGCAGATTTCAGATGCCAAGTTGTATTTAGAGAATTAGTCCATGGAATTTCCTCTAAACATAACTGTAAACTAGGTCACTGATTTCTGAACAAGTTAAAGGAATTGGGAGCACCAAGCTACAACAGATGCTTTTGAACACCAGATCTGTCTGCAATAAATGTAGCCTCATTCATGATTTAATCATGGACAAGAAGGCAGACTTTGTTTTACTGAAACGGGCTTGAATGAAGAAGTAGTTCCCTCACTGAAGTCTGTTCTGCTGCATTTCAGGTACTATATCACCCTGATCCCCAGGTAGTGGAGATGAAGCACTTGTGTCCAGGAGACCTTGGCTTTTGCAACAATCTCTGTTGGGCAGGAAGTCAAATCACAAGCCATCTTTGAGTGGTTGAACCAGAATGTCAAACATGAGGCTGCTATTGTGCCATTCTTACGATGCATAGCAGCTTCAATCTCATTGTAGGCATTTGTCCAGATTTTTACCTGTTTTCTCTGAAGTCAGAGATGGCTCAAGAATTCATGTTTGCCATGACAACTGTGGACTGGTTTCAGGTCACTACCTGATGCACATGGCTGGCCACACATCAGATCTGTCCTTTACCTCAAAACAGGCGAGATTCTAACCGTATTGGAGAATTTTTCCATTAGTACCTTTTCATGTACAAATCACTATTTTGGTGTGATTGGGTAGTTTATTGCACTCATTAAACTCCACTGAAAGAAGAGTATCATTAATGTGATCAGCTCAGGTGTCTGGTGAATTCAAAAGGTTTTCAAATGACGTGAAGACTTCCCCAGGGATCTGGGGATCCCATTTTGCAACCTCTCTTGCCACAGTTGTTAAATATTGCATTTGTTAAGTTAGTAACACGGTTGTTGAGTCTGGGTTCCCCATTGACTTTGCTTGTTAGAAGATCGCAAAAGATGATCACCTGATCCCAGGACAATGCAACCATCATAAACATGAGTCAGTTGCCAAGCATCTGAATTTTGATCACATGACCATGGGGATGCTGCAACAGTCATAAGTGTGAAAAATGGTCATAAGTAACTTTTTTCCATGATGTTGTAACTTTGAATGGTCACTAAATGAAATGCTGTAAGTGGAGGACTGCCTGTACTTTGAGCAATAAAGGGACATCACTTCTCTGCTTTTATTGCATCTATGTTAACCACCAGTGTCACTTTGAATGTCACCCACCCTTTTAGAGAAGGACAGGTTGGAAATTAGATTTAATGAAGAATGTGATTGGCTAGAGTCAAACAGTTTGCTTGCATTTGTTCCAAATTAGAAGCCAAATGAACAGATATGATAAAAGAGGTGAGAATGTTACCTGGGATGTATTTTAGCCTGTAGATCTTGTGAAAGTGGACAGGATTCTCTGTGTAATGATATACTCCTCTGTATTAGAAGCTGAAAGGTCAGATCCAATTAGCTTGCAACTTATGGAGTCAGACACAATCAATCACCTGAAGTAGACCAGGAAGGCAATGAGCAGGAAAGAGGTAAGGGCAGACACAGATGAGGGTCGACTCGAGATCCTGGCAGACTCAAGGTGCACCACAGCTTTGGAAAACAGAGCAAAGGCAAGTTGCTTGGCTATTTGAAAATCAAGGACTACAGTCTCCTAAATGAGCCAAATTTGCAGCCAAAGCTACTTAGAACAAGCTGCCAGGATCTTGTTTTCATTTGGAATTACCAGTACACATCGTTATTGAATCTGTGTTTCTGTATACTTGTTCTGGCCCTGGCAAGCATTACAACTTTGGCAGGATTCTGGAACTCCCTGGCATTTTCCCATTTCTTGGCCTTCTAGAGGCATTTAAAAACCCATATTTTCCCATGCAAAGCCATTGGCAGCATGAGTGCTTATATATCCTTTGAATTAATTGTATGAATCATTATTATTGCATTATCATTTTTTATTCCATAATTGGGTTGTTGCATTGCCTTGAGGCTATAAATAAATGTAACCACTAAATAAATTTGCCTAAATTGATATCAGCAGGATGTATCAAATTTATGATGATACCATGGTCAAGTTAACTAAATTTAGAGTGTAATTCTAAATCTATGATGAGAATTATGATTCTAACCCTATGTGTATTTAGTCAGCCTAAACCCCACTGAACACAATTCTTCCAAATAAACACATAATTATCCCAGAAACAGAAATAAGGAAACTCAAGAACTGCTATGTTCAAGAAATATGTAATTCTCCCTCCTAATGTGCTCATATTGCCATCCACTGCTGAGATCTTTCTATCTGATAGCCACCACACAAGGATGTGGGGTTTAAAAAAGGAAGCAGCTGGGGAGGGGGAGTTTAGGACCCCCTCCAATAGTTATTATATTTGCACAGGAAGCCTATCTGCTTCTTCTTTATTAACCCCATTAATGTGTTATGAAACCTGAATGCTTTTATATTTTTGTTTCTTCCTTCATTTCTAGTTCTTTATCGCAGACATTTCCTAATTTTGCAGATTACAAGGGCTGCCTAATCCATTTGGTCACACCGGGATGGCCTTTTTGCTATCTTCTTATTTCAAGGTTCTCTCGCTCAAGAAATTATTGTAAAAGAAAACTGGTGACATTCTAGTTTGCGGTGAAATATAGCTACATGTAGATTGAGCAACAACAAAAGTGTTTTTCCTCCTTAACCTTTGGGTAGACTATTCTGTCTTGTCTTCTTCATCTCCTAATCATCCTCCATCAGTTTCAAAATACAGATAATCGCAAGGTATAATTAGAAAAAATCAATAATAAAAGTTAATACATGTGTCAACATTAAAATGGCAAATAGTCAAGAACTGTTTTAAAAGAAAAAATACTACAGGAGCAATACAATTCTATTTAGTGTAATTTAAAGTCTAAAAAAAGACTTACATAAAAATAGTAAAATTCTACTGTACATTTTTAGTAAAACTGTTTTCAAGCTGCACTCCCTACCCTACCCCCAACAAAAGAAATAAACGGCAAAACAAATATTTTATCTGAAAAGAGGGACCACTGCCAAACCTCCTTTATCTTTCATGTTCACCAATAGTTCAGCTTGCTAGCAATCAAGCTCATTTCAAGATTATATGAGGGTCACCCCCAAGGAGAGGGTTGATCTCTTGCCAAGAGAATCATAAAATGAGGCACAAGTCATGGGGAAGAAGTGTGTGTTTGTGTATGTATGCACATGTATATGTCTGCATCTCTATCTAGAAAACTGGATATGTAATGTTGCTTCAAAGCAGAAATGTAGCACTACATTGAGAAAAAGGCAAACATGATGTTTAAAGACTAATATTTAATATTCTACAGAAAGATACTATCTCCTTTGGTGAGAATCTAATATTGGTTAATTGGATCTCATTTATTTCCATAACAATAGATGCTTGTACCTACATGAGAACAAAAGAGAGGGTTGGGTGTTCCTCACCTAATATCTAACAAGAATTGACAAAAGATCATGTAAACATAATTTCTTAACTGTTGTTAGCTGCTCCAACCAACCAGATTCTAATAAATATAGCCAACTAAGCCTGATGCTTCAGTAAGATACAAATTGTATTAATTATTTCACTGTGTAATTCCATGAGACATAGTTCCTAGTTTCAAAGTGCAAAATTACTCTGGCAATAGTAATTGCCAGATACATATAAAAGGCAAAAAGATACATGTAGAGGAAACTAGTCTTAAAGAAATGCTGTGACTTCTTGGAAATAGCTTGCGTCAAAATACATATTAAAAATCCTGGAAAATATTTGCAGGGTCAAATACAAATTAGTGTGGTATAAGGAGATGGTGTGTTTCCTCTGAGATGGAAATTCCATTTCCTTTCCAAATCTCATTGATTTGTTCAGTTCAGTGCAATTGTTTTTTTTTCCTCAGAAAGCTTTTTGAAAATAATTCTTACCCTCAACTTCTCACTATAGATACAAAAATATTCCCTAGAATAACATATAGAACCAAAGGTTATGATCCAGATAAAATTCCTGTTCAGTGACTGGAGTCTCCTCTGAGATAAGGGTCTTTGATTTCAGCTGAGCATAAAAGGTCTTTTTATATTAAGGAATAATTTGCAACAACATAACACTACTGTTCTTTGCACTGAAATGGAAGTGAACTTTCTCTTCTTGCTTGAGTTATGTTTGACTACAGCTCTAGCTGTACAAAGCACAAAATGGCCATTCATTAATGGAAAAGCAGCAGGAATTAATTCTATCAGGCCATTCACAATACAGATTCCAACAACATAATTCATCTGATCTGATGCTGATAAATCAAGAGCAATTTTCATTCTACTTAATATTGTCTGGGAGTTTTGGTTTCATTTAAATATGCCATGATTCCATAATCACATGACATGGATTGAGTCTGTGTCTAGATGCATATTGAGCCAGATATATGACTGAAATAGAGTAATACTGATTCTATTTATATAGGAACCCAGAGGGCAGTCAAGGTGTCTTTAACAATTGATAAAAATGTTTCAAATCAATTATAAATTAGCTGAAAGTGAAGAAAAATGTCTCAGCGCCTTTCACAATAAAGAAAGAAGGACTGAGCACAGTTACAGAGGGGGCAGGTCCACAATTTGGGATTAAGTGCAAAGAAGGGCCTTTCTCATGTGCTTGACAAATTGACCTCAGCAATGAGGACATTTTTAAATAGGCTGCCCTGCTGGCCATAACACCTAGATAGATACATTCATATTCAGAGATCGAGCTTCTCCAGACTTTTTGAAGTTTACCACCAGAGGTGGGTTGCAGCAGGTTCTGACCAGTTCTGGAGAACCGGTAGCAGAAATTTTGAGTAGTTCGGAGAACTGGT
>JANHZT010003240.1:8354-23507 GCA_032468215.1 Stegonotus admiraltiensis | reverse complement strand
CTTCCCCTGGAGTGGGGTGGGAATGGAGATTTTACAGTATCCTTCCCCTGCCATGCTCACCAAGCCATGCCATGCCCGCTAAGACACATCCACAGAACCGGTAGTAAAAAAATTTGAAACCCACCACTGGTTTCAGTTCATCCCCAGATAGAACAAAGAAGCCCTGCAGCATCAAAGAGGAAAATTTCTAAAGCTGAGGAAAGGGATGTCCAGAGGAGGGAGAGAGCCCTGGAAAAAGAGATTTCAAAGGCAAAAAGACAGGCGGAACAAAGAGTACTAGCAGAGTTCTCTGGGGCAAAAGAGAGCATCCTTTCCTTAGGGCACTTGGAGACAGCCAGGGATGAAAGCCATCTAAGCCTCCCAAATTGGTCACCAGAGAGCAATCCTCACAAGCAAATCCTCACCAGAGAATGAAGGGGAACCTGACCAAAACAGGATGCATAGGGCCACAGAGGCCATTTCACCCCCACAGTGGCGGGTACCCACCTGGGGGAGAGTATAAGCTCAGGAATTTCTGAGCAGCTGAGCCTTCTGATATCCTTAACACAAGGACTGGTCACATCCCTGCAACAGGGGAACCAGAAGGATTGTATGACATCAGGCTCAGCTCTGTAGCATAGCCAGTACCTGGCACCCCAAGGTCAGGAAAAATTGAGAAATTTTAGGGAGATTAACTCTCCTACCTTGTCTCTACAGAACAGGGATTGGAATTCAGGAGAGGAGAACCAGAGAGAATGGAGTCTCTCAGAAGATGAGGGATTGGCTCCTGAGGCCCCAGCTTTCACAGAGCTGTTCCAACCTCCCCTCTTCAAGCCTCTCCTTTTTAAGGTCAAGGCCACAGCCAACATGGGGGAGGAGCCTAGTACTACAAAGGCACCCTTGGGCCTACCAGACCCAAATGCCCTCCTATTTTCACAACCTGTGGTGCAGAATGAGGAGGTTCCCTCACCAGAATTGTTCCGTGATGTGATCCGAAAACAATGGACCCAACCAAGAACATATCCCAACCCAAATGGGAACGACAGGAGATTTTATAATATAGCCACAGACTTTGCAGAGGAACTGCAATTACCAACAGTAGATGGGCTGGTAGCAGCTTTAACTTCATCTAACCTTGTGTCCCTGTATCATTGCAATTTGAGTATATGTGCTGCCGAAGCGAGCACCTAACCTTATGTCCCAAGACACAGCAGAGTCTCTGAAATCAAAGGATAGGAGGACAGAGTTGGCCCTTTGCAAGGTTCATCAGGCAGCAGCCTGGGCAATCAGGACATCCACGACCGCCTCACTTTTCAGTAGGGCCTCATTATTCTGGCTGCATTAGATGCAAAGCAGGATTCCACCTGACAACCAAGGCCTTCAGCAGGCTGTCACCAATCTGATAGTGGTGATGGAATTCTTGGTGGATGCCACCTTGGATGCAGCCAAATTCGCTTCCAGGGCTATGGCATCAGCGGTTATGGCCTGATGCATGCTGTGGCTCTGCAACTGGCAGGCGGACGCCAAATCCAAATGGAGACTAGCCTCTGCACCCTTCATGGGTGGCAAACTATTTGGGGAGGCCATGGAGCCCAACTTGGTAGAGACCAAGGACAGGAGGAAAATCCTGCCATCCTTACAGAGACAAGCAGATCGACAACCCTTGCTTTATGTATGTAGTTCCTCCTGTATGCCTTTCCCCCTCTTCCCATGATCCCGAGGGTAATCAGGAAGGTACTGGAGGAGAAGGCAGAAGTATTACTCCTAGCCCCCCACTTGCCCAGGAGGCCGTGGTTCGCAGATCTGGTCAGTCTGTCGGTAAGCAGTCCCTGGAGGATCCTGCAAGAAAAGATATTCCTCAACAGGGGGCTCTAGTTCATCCAGAGCCACAATGGTTAAAACTGACGATCTGGCATTTGAGCAGAGAGTCCTGACACAGGGCAAGTTGTCTATCAGAGTAATCACAACAATCCAAACCTCCAGGAGCCCATCAACTAACAGGATCTACGATTCGACTTGGAAAATGTTTTGTAACTGGTGCTCCAAGGGCGGCATCAATCCCATCTCAGTAACGGTGGCTCAAATCCTGGAATTCCTTAAGGATGGCCTGGACGGAGGACTATCCCCAAACACCATATGCAGGCAGGTCGCAGCACTAGCATCGGTGTTGACCTACAATCCCTTGCGCATCATCCTATGGTGCACAGCTTCATTAAGGGAGCAACCAATTTAAAGCCCCCAGTGGTACACAGGTATCCCACCTGGGACCTATCCATGATCCTGCAGGCAATCTCCTCGAATCCCTTTGAACTGTTACGAGAAGCTAGCCTGCGATACCTCACATGCAAGGTAGCCTTCCTCATGGCTAGTACTTTGACCAGACAAATTTCAGAACTGGCAGCCCTCTCAGTAAGGGAGGACCTGTGTACATTTCATCCAGACAGGGTAGTACTGCTTCTAGACCCTTCATTTTTACCCAAGGTTAATTCCAGGTTCCACAGGGTGCAGGAAATCATGTTGCCAGACTTCTGTCCAAGTCCAAACCATGAACTAGAAAGGAACTGGCACACCTTGGATGTCACAAGGGCACTTCACATTTACATAAAAAGAACAGCTCCCCTGAGAAAAACGGAGTCACTGTTGGTGTCATTCCAAACTTCTACGCTAGGTAGCAAGGTTACTGCATCAACATTGGGACGGTGGATACAGACATGCATCGCCAAGGCCTACGAGATTCAAGCTGTTCCATTACCCCGGCAAGTGACCGCCCTTTATACCAGAAGCGCGGCCACAACATCTGCTTGAGCGACACAGGCCTCTGTAGAGGAAGTCTGTAGGGCAGCGACCTGGTCCTCACCGTCCCTGTTCATCAGATACTATAAGATGGATGCATTCACCTCGGCTGAGGTGGCCTTTGGCAAAAGGGTCCTTCAGAAAGTACATACAAACCTGTGGACTCGGGATCAGAGCGCGGCCCACCCTTAGAAAAAGTCGGCTTTGGTATGTCCCATACTTTGGATTCTCACGTCAGCCCATCAGGAAAAGGGTGTTGGTCTTACCTGACACGCTTCTTCTCGATGGGCTGACTGAGAATCCAACCCCACCTTGGTGACCACCTGGTCCAGAGTCCAGGAGCAGACAACAAGATTAGTAATATGTCAAGTCATCTGCTACGTCTTCATCAAACTGGGGGTCATCCAGGAGTTAAAAGGATTCAGTCTCTAAAAGGAAGAAGGTGGAGTCAACACTCAAACTTTGGATTCTCAGTCAGCCCATTGAGCATGTCAGGTAAGATCAACGCCCTTTCTCTCCTACCTTTGAAAGCAGGATCCCTGAGAGGAGAAAAGTTCTCTAGGGATAATCAGGATTGGACTTTTTTATCATTGCTGACGGTGGAGGCAAAAAATATCTCCCTATCCAGTCACTAGCCACTTACAGCCAATCTTGTATAAGCAAGTTTGTTGTAAAGAAAGACTCTAGGTTGGGGTGTTGGTGTTGTTGTTTTTGAACAGTAGTGCTTTTAAGTGACTGTTTTCCTGAGGCAGAAAACCAGGAATACTCTGGGGGAAATACGGGAAACCTAGTGTGTGTTTTTCCATTCAAAGCTCCTGTGAAAATCTTGTCTGTGATTACTAATTTTACTGTGATCTGCAGTACTGTAATTGAGCAAGTGGTAGCAGATAGCTTAACCTTCACTGGTCCTGGAAGCTAAGAGGAGTCAGCTGGGTTAGTACTTGGATTGGGAAACTGGTTGGGAACCTAGTGATGTTGCTATAGTAGGAAGTAATTTTTTTTAAAAAAACCCAGAAGGCGGCAATGGCAAACCATTTTAGTAACTTTGCCAAGAAAACTCTGTAGGTACAGAGTTGGGATTGATACTTTATCTCTTTTTAAACATCAGTCTTAATTTACTAATGGTTTGTATTTATAATTAGCAGTGTTTTAACTGTCTTGATTTGAAATAGAACAAGCTTGCAGAGGAAGTTATTGAAATCTGAGTGAACTGATTGAGCCAAGTCTAAATATTGTGGAAAGATATTCAGCTTTTGGTAGAAGTTCAAAACTAAGATATTTGTAAATATAATGAACTGTTGTCCCAAATAGCTCCTATCATGCTTTTTCCAGGTTTTCTGTGTAGGGACAGTTATTATTCCATTAATAGATAAGCGTTTGAAACTGCTGCATCAGTGCCATCTCGAGATAATAGGAATGTCCCAATAGTTGAATTTCAGGAACCAAATCACAATTGCCATCCATAAGACGAAGCATATAGTGGGAAAGTATCACTGACTAATTTCTGGAAAGTTTTGGCATGGTTTTTCTGTTTTGTTAATAGACTATTACCTTGACTTTAAGAGAGGCTTTTGTCTGTGTTTGCTTTAAGCCTTTAGAATTTGCTCTTCATTTTTTTTCCTTAAAAATTTATTGGAGGTAAAAAAAAACAAAACCCTGCTGCTAAATACTTTCAAATACGGCTTGGCTGAAAATGTGTTTATCTCTGTGTTTTTAATGTTTACATCTCATTTACTTCAGTTGTGGAATTCACATTTGTTCTGTGGGTGTGACTTAGTGGATGTGGCTTGTTGGTGTGGCAGGGGAAGGATATTGCAAAATCCCTATTCCCTCCCCACTCCTGGGGGAAGGATATTGCAAAATCTCAATTCCCTCCCCACTCTAGGGCCAGCCAGAAGTGGTATTTGCCGGTTCTCTGAACTACTCAAAATTTCCCCTGCCGGTTCTCCAGAACCTGCTGAATAGCATCCCTGATTTACTTGTACATTAATTAGAATGGCCCAGCTCTAGCTAGTTAGTATTTGGATGGGAAATCACCAGAACATTCAATACTTCAAACTATACTGGAAAACTTGAAATTATTGGGAGTAAACAATGACAACCTTCTTCCTTATTGTTGCCAAGGAAACAACATAGACATGCCCATGTAGTCATCAGGAGGTGAGCTGGACTCAAGGGACACTTTACCTACCACTGTGCATGTAACTCATCTTGAAAATTCTAGAGCCTAATCTTATACCGCTTATACCGCTACAATTATGAAAATGTTGGCTTTAGAAGTATTTGAAGTACTTTTCAGAATGTTCCCATGATAGAGTTTTTATATAACTGATTAGGAATCTTTTCAATTATATTCTCTTGGTATATGAATCAGCCTTTAAGATGGTAAATGATATGGTAATAGTTGTGGGGTGGGAATATTTATATTATTTTAGCTGTCTGTTTTCAATGGAAAGGACGCTTTCAGTTATAGCTTTTGTTGATACCCATGTTCAGTGACTGATCATTTTCTTACTAAAGTTTGTACACTTAAATACCATGTATAATAGATTTGGATATAGCAAGCTTATTTCTTGATCATGGGAGATCAAAGTGACAGGAAGAGGATTAACTCCATCTTTTCTAGTTAGAGAAACCAGGCTGCAATCTCTTCCCTTGTTTGTTCAACCTATATGCTGAATATACATTAAAGGAAACTGAATTGGAAGTAGTTTAGCATGATTTTAAAATTGGGGAATAATCATCAATAACCTGAAATATGCTGAAGCAGAATAGGAAGTGTATTGGCAAGAGTATTGGCATGTTTGAATTTTGTTTTTGGAGAAAATTCCTGGGAATATCATGAACAACCAAGAAAACAAATAAATGGACCATGAAACAAATCAATCCAGAGTTCTCAGTGGGTTCAAGTTCAAATTATCCTACTTTAATCATATTATGTTGTCCTTAATTAACCAGTTAAACATTCCTCTTAGAGTTAGATGATCACGTCCAACAGTCCAACAACCATTGTGTCTACAGAATCCCAAGGGGCAGTAGGAAGCTTTTCTTACTATGATGATTATGTCTCTCAGAGCTCAGTTCTCATACTCCGTTTCCCAAGTAGCCAAGGGAGAGTAGAAAATGGCTTGTGGCATCTTTAGTGGAAAGCAGATTGTATCTTCTACCTATGGAACTATGAAATAGCTGGTGATACCTATCCAGAAATATCCTTAACTTTCAAATTTGAAAATTCTGGAAAGATCAGAGGTGCTTGTAGAGCCAATTGAGCAGAAGAGAGCTTGAGAATGCAGCTATTTTCTCCAGACTCCCATTGGTACGTTCAAATTATCTCCTCCCAGAAGTGTTGGTTGATAATTAGCTCTTAGGAGATGATATCAAGAAACATGCCAAAACAACAGAAATTGTGATAGATATAGTTAGGAACCTCCTTCTGTTTGCTTCCAAATCTGTCACTTTAGAACTGGAACTGGTGGCATGACAGATTAATTCTTCAGAATTGGGAAGTGGACCATCATCAAAATCTAACCTCATATTCTTCTTTGGAAGAAAGAAAAAAACAGATTGCTTTTGGTACAAAGCAAGGATACAAAGACATTTTTAAAATTCCGTTTTCACTTTGTCATTTTGCGGTATTGAGTGTAGATTAATGAGAAAAAATGAATTTCAACAACTGTAGAATCAGGCTGCAGCATAACAAAATTAACAAAAGTGAAGGGAGTCTGAATACTTCCTGAATGCCCTGTAAGTCAATGGTAGAAACTAATCCTGTTGGACAATGTTGTAGTTTCAGGGATTTGTCAGAAACCTGCTTAAATACCCAGTCAGAAACACGGTATTTCCCAGGTAAGCCTACAACAATAAATAATGAAATACATAAAACATACTCTCAAGTAAAAAGCTTTGAAAGTAATTAGAGATTTGATCCCAATGGAGTTCACACAGCAAATTTAATTATTGCCTTTAATCCTTTTAATACGGATTCATGTCTTCTCTGCTACACTCTGGGTGTAGTGTACACCCAAAGGGGAGGTATCAGCAATCAAAGTAACCCCAAATATCAGAATCAATAAAAAACACAATGGCTTAAGACCATTTGTTTAATGACCAGAGCTACAATGGTGCTGGAAAAAGTGACTTATGACTGGTCTTTGCCCTTATGACCATTGCAGTGTTCCCTCAGTCATGTGATCAAAATCTGTGTGCTTGGCAATTGGCATGTATTTACAATAGCTGCAGCAACCTGGGGTCACATGATCACCATTTATGAACTTCCTAAAGGGCTTCAGTGGTGGTATTCTACCAATTCGGATGAACTGGTAACACCGATGATCAGCTGGGCCCGCCTGCCCGGCTATTTTCCTACCTTTATCTCCTCAGCTGATTCATGTGGCAGAGCTGATTGTCAAGCAGATCAGCTGTGTTACTCCTCCAAAGAAACACGGAAGTGAAGATTTCTTCAAACGGTGCACACGGGCGCAGCAAAGTGCGTGATCACGGAACCGGTTGTTAAACCGGGAAGATCCTACCACTGGGGGGCTTCCAACAAACAAAATCAATGGGAAAAGAAGGATGGACTTAACAACCTCATGATTTACTTAACAACTACTGTAACTAACTTAACAACTGTGGCAAAACCAGTAGTAAAATAGGATCTGACTTACTTAACTGCCTCGCTCAGCAGTGAAAGTTCTGGTCCCAACAGTGGTCATAAGTTGAGGATTACCAGTACCCTTGGAAAACATTGAAGACAAACCTTGCCCCTCGGGGGAAACCCTCTACTTTCCCATATTTATCCAATGGCAAGGAATAGAGAGCAAAAGGGTGTGAGATGGGGTTTTTTTTGGTGGTGGGGGGGAATCAAGCAATAAAATTGGATTGGCATTTTTTAAGCACTGCAGGAGAAGAATATTGGATTAGACAGGATTTTTGGATGATGCTCTTAACAGAAACAGATGCATAAAGGATAGAACTTACTATCTGGAACTTACTATCTTACTACAATGGAAGGCAATGGGGAAGACAAAAAGAAAAAAAGAAGCCTCTTCTTCCAGCCAAAAATCAGAAAATCAGAATCCCTTAGCTTCAATCAAATCTTCAAGCATATCACTACTATGTTCAGGGAAGAAAGTTAATTCTATTGCAGTGTGTCCTTCACTATGACATTTTGGGTATGGAAAACTTGAGATACTTATATCTGGAATGAGTTTGTGAAATATGTGTATGTACATCTATGTACGTCTAAAGACTCACTGGAGATGAGCCTAATGCTGGGAACGATTGAAGGCAAAAGAATAAGGGGACGGCAGAGAATGAGGTGGCTGGATGGAGTCACTGAAGCAGTCGGTGTGAGCTTAAATGGTCTTTGGGGGATGGTAGAGGACAGGAAGGCCTGAAGGAAAGTTGTCCATAGGGTCGCGATGGGTTGGACATGACTTTGCAACTAACAATAACACCACCAGGGGTGGGTTGCTACTGGTTTGCCCCGCTTCAGGTAAACCTGTAGCGGCAGCGGCGGGAGGCTCCGCCCACCCACCCAGACATCATCAAAAATGCTCTGCGCAAGCGCAGAAGTGCCGAACGCTCACAAAGCAAGTGCGTGTGCCTGTGCGCTCCCAATAGCGAACCAGTAGTGCCAGGATTCGAATTCCACTACTGAACAACACATCTATGTGACTGAGAAAGTTTATGTTCCCTCCTTCCTCACAGTTGTAAGTATGCACTTCCCTCATGAGTTTTATAAGTTCCCTGCTGGTAAAGCATGATGTCTGATCTGAACTTTAATTGTAGCACATGGACAAAGTTGCTCATCCAAATAGTACAGTATTCTTGCCATACGAATGACTATGTAAAGAAACTCTGCTTTTTGTCTTAAGTCTAGCTCTCCCTACTGAAGTGTAAATAGTAGCTGGGCTTCTGTGATGTGTTGTCTGGTCATTGGAAGATGGAATCAATATGAAATTCCATCTCCTCAAGCTAAAAGGCAGAAACTTAACTGTCCTGTGGAGGAAACCTCTATGTTCAGTATACTGAGTTCCTGGAAAGCTGGACTGGAACCAATTAAACGAGAACACTGTAATCCAGAACTTTTGATAAGAAGTGTCATTGTAGAAAATGGCCACGAAGCCATTACAATAGAATTGCAGTAGCTGCTACATTTCAATCAAAAATCTTATCTGTAGGGAAATCAATGTTCACATTTTTGCTCATCCTTCTCGCCCCAAGCTATGCAATGACATTTTATTTACAGGAGGCCCAATTTCCATCTATCTCTTGTTTTGGTATCAAATAGATCTGTCACCAGATCGTGTTCCTCCAACTGTGGGGAAACTAACTCTCACAGTGGAAGAAGGTGACATTTTTCAACTGATCTACTAATTGTGAAGCAGAAGAACTTATTTTGCCTGATCTCCTGCTTGATAGTCAAGCACTTTTTCCTTTCAGTGTATATTTGAAGTAGACGGTCAGAAGCTTCCAAACCTCTAGCTTGAGCCACCTCTGAGCTCTGGGGAGGATTGAGTCTAAGATAAGCTGTGAAGCACAGTCTCTTGCGCTCAGTGAAACTGGAATTGAACATGAACATGAAGTAGGGAAATGTTTTTAAAAACCATTTTGTCCCGATTGACCACATGTATACTGTATATCCCCGAAGGTGCCCTTAGTTTTTAAACTCTCCAAATCAAGATTAGAGCAATCAAGAAAGCTGTCCTTCATTAATGGTAATGGAGATCTAATAGTTTTGAAGTGCGGAAGTCACTGAGGCTCTGACATCATGGTAAGTCCCATGTGAAGAAACAGTGAACCACTGGAGATGAAAACTGCACACCCTTAAAGAAATGGTGCATGTAAAAATACTGCTCTTTGCCCCTCAAGGAGTACAGAGCCTGAACTGACTGCCTGTCTATGCAGCAGGTATGCCTCTATCCCCTCTTCAGACTGCCAGCCCTTTGAGATAAGCCAGTCACAAAACAGACAACACAATGATTATTAGAACTCCATTTTATTGTTATAGAGAATAACAGCAGCATTTTGGAAGCATTATGGAATATTCCTCTACTCCCTCTCACATCAAACAGAATGAAAGCAGAATTATCTTTTTTCTCATTTTTTCTTTTCTGGAGACTGAGACAATCTGCTCAACATTTTTTGCATGCTTTCCTTGAGGTTATCTCTGTATTCCTTTTATACAGCTCTACCTTCAGGAAACCTGAAAATCAAAAGTTTTTCTTTTTGTACCCCTGTTCAGAAATGCACGTAGTTAACTGATAGAAGTAGTTCCTTGGGATTAAGATACACTGTATTACAAACTTGGAAGATCTGTGTTCAGGAATTGCTCAATTCAAATTTCAGACATATAATTGTAGCTATTTGAGTCTAGATGCATTGTTGCACCCTGGGTTAGGATGTTTTGTCACTTCAGGAAGGGGCATGGGTGTTCCTCCCTCATGTCCATTAGTGTGATGAATCAAGCCTTCCAAGGCCAGAATGAATCACCTATCCACTGTGCATCTTACTTGGTGTTTCACTTGGATACCACTGGAAAAAAACAGGAATTTAAGAACACCAAAGTGGTACCCATTTATCTACTCATGGGTTACCCACTTTCAAATTGCTGGGTTGGGAGGAGCTGGAGCATGTGATGGGAGCTCACCCCATCCCGACCACCTATAGTTTTACAGCTCACAACAACCATCATCCTCTTGATGAATATTTAGATTGTAATGGGACCTCTATGAACTGAAACTAATAATTCCTGGGGACCTTTATTGGGTCATTCCCTGAAAATAAGACCCTGTCTTATATTCCTTTGAACCCTGAAATAAGCACTTGGCCTTATTGCCATGTGCTCAAAAGCCCAATTGGGCTTATTATCAGGGGATGTCTTATTTTGGGGGAAACAGGGTATGTTTCTTTGTGTTAAATGGGACTTTCCATAGAAAAGCCTAGTATTATAAGTTTTTGATTTTCTATATTTACCTATCTTACTATGGTATTGTGAAATATATTTAAACACACACACACACACACACCTTTGGTAAAAATTGATTCCTGATGATTGTTTGAAGATGTGCTAGCAAATATCATCTAAGACAGAAGTAAGAGGTCTTTTTTCTTGTCCCAAACATTTATTCTGCTATAATCAAATTACTTTGAAAAAGGTGGTGATGTACCCCTCCTAAAAAGGCCTTTTTTGGTTTTATGTAAGGCTAGAAAAGATTGTTGAGAACGTGGTAGGACTGCAATTACAGAATGTCCTAGGTGAGGTGGATTATCTTGACCCTTTTCAGCAGTAAATGTTCAATTCTGATCATAGGTTAGAAATACCATTAATTGCTCTGGTTGATGATCTTTCTAGGAACTTGGCTGAGAGATTGCATCCCTCTTGGTCCTTCTAAACAGATCCTATCATCAACCAGAGCAATAAATGATGCAAAGGTTGGGAACAAGGACTATAGCAGACTGGTTGAACCGTAATCTTTATGGATTTTCACATACTCACCATTCCTCCTGCTTTGAGATAGTGGCTTGGTAGTTCCCACTGTCACCATCCTATCTTCCAAAGGACATTTTACATGGCTTCCATCCCATAATTTAGGCATAAAGGTAGGTTCTGAGCTGGAGAAATATTCCCATTTGGGGCACTTCTCTTCTTATCAGCTAAAAGAATGGCTCCTTCTCCTATTTCCATAGAGGCCATGGTTAAACGGCTGAGAACTTCCAACCTTAGCATACTGGAAAATAAAATGACTTCTGAAATGTTTCAGTTGCTGAGTTTTTTGTCACCTTAATCCTTTTCTCCTTTCAGTAAGTCTGAATAAAGAAGCCTCTATGAGAACTTTATTTTTTGAGGTATACATACAGTAATTAGCTATCAATAGTTTGACAACAGAAGTCTTATAATCTGTGCTGCGTTTCTCTTGATTCAAAGTAAACTTGTCAAAAAATAACATTTCAATAGTGCAAGCCCTCGACTGTGTAGCATAGAGGTATGTGACTAAATGATTCAACCCTTCCTTGCTTCCTTGGGCTATAGAGCAATATCACCAGAGATCAACAAATCAAATCTTATTAAACAGAAGAAAACATAATACATAAAACCCTTATTAACAGAGTACGAAAACGCAAACATTCAAAGGGAAAGAGAACAAGTTCCAGAGCTGTTCCCATTCCAGTAAAACAGTTGGTTAAAAGAAACATAGAATAGAAAATGCGATGCTCCAGGCAGAGTACAAGATTAGACTAGTTTCCTACAAATTATTAATTACCTGCCTCAACATTTCATAAAATGATGATGGATAGAAGTTTCCAATTAATGTTAGCAAATACAGTAAAGTTCATAGAAAATTTGTCTCCCTATACAGTCTGACAAATGGAAAAAAGGCTGAGATAACATACTTAATTTCATAATTTGTTCAGAGGAATAAAAATATCAAACCAACACAGCACAGGATAAATTAAGACCCTAACGCAAGTTCCTGTCTAGACTTACCTATTTCTTCTGAAATAACAGTGCCTATACTATAACATTAGTTCCTCTGCTTCAGTTTTCCTGGATTTCCAAACTCTGGGAAATTCCAAACTTTAATTGGAAGCTGCTTTGAGATGGTAAGCTTTACTCATTGCTAGCTTCAGCTCACAGCTTCTAGCTTCTGATTTAAAAAAGAATAAATATTTTATGTTCAGCAGAAGGAGGGGCTGGGGTAATCTGATTTGATATGTGATTAAGAGCCAACTCTCAATTGAGAGAATGTGGATTGAATATCTGAGCCTGTCTAGCAAACAAATTGCACATACAGCAGAGGCATTACAATGCTTCTGCTTTTCTTTGAGTGGGCAGTTATAGTTGTGGGAAGGGGAGATCAAAGCAATAGTTACTGCCTTGTAATATTGTAAAAAGATGTTATGAAAGGCGAACACATTTTACTGAATAAGACTGAGATTGATCTGACGGTGGATTTTAAAATGGCAGGCTACAAGAATGATACGGAAAAAGATGTTATACTCAACATATGAAAGAAGCTGGATAATTAAAAGGGGTATGCAAATAACAAACCGAAAGAGTGACCTGAATAACATTCTTATATTCTATTTACAAAGATACTTGTTGAAACTTTGATGAATTTTGTAAGAAGGGACAAAGAAAAAGATTACAAGAAATCAAATTCTAGGATATTATTTGGAGGAACTGAAGATCCAGATTGTTCAAAGAAAAAGGAAGTTGAAAAAGGAAGTTGAAAAATAAAGTTGATTTGTTTGATCAAGGTTAAATATGTATGTTATCTCTGGTTACCCTTAAACAACTGTTGCTGATCAGGACTGAAATGAAGTTTTAAAGATTTGTTTATAGATAAGAGATGTCATGGCCCATCGGAGCTCAGTTCCAAGGATGAACCTCTCTGGCCCAGGGGGAATAACTGCAGGAGCAGGAGCAGCACAAGGCAGGTCCAGGTCCCTTGGGCCTTGGAAGGGTCACCAGAGAGGAAGGGAGGGTGCAAGATGACTGAGTGAGGTGAGAAGCCTTACTGTTACTGACGATTTGCTGCCTTGCTTTGCCTTGCCTTGCCTTGCCTAACCTTGCCGTTGGTGAGTTCGCAGCAACACAGCTCCGCTCTGGGTTGTGCTGTGTTCCTGGCAAACTCTCTGGGCTACAAAGATTCTCGTGGTTAAGGTTCCTAGCCTAGTTTTGTTCTCAGGGCTGTGCTGCTCCCTTGGACTTCTCGCATCCCAGAAACTGCTTGAGGTGTGTGCGCGCGTTAGAGCCTTGCTTGCAGACTGAAAGTGAACTGTGGGGACTTTAGGGAAAGGTTGGTTCAATAAAGGGGGATAAGCCTACACATCGCCTGTGTTGCTTATGCACCCAGCCCTGGGTCATAACATGAGATGGGATATAGAAAGAAGAGATCATTTGTTGTATTTTAGGAGAAGGTGATGATTTACCAAAATTGTTTATATTTGTTGTGAAGGGAGAAGTCATTTATTATATATTTCTTTTCCTTTATTATTTTTCTTTCAGTTTCTTTTCTGCGCTTTTTTTCTTTTTACACTTTTTTTTGGTTTGTAGTTTTTTTTTTACTACTGTAATTTTTAATGAAATTTCTATTAAAAATACAAAAATGTTCATCAATCAGTTCAGTGTGAGGTATTACCAAAATAAGGGTAATACTCAGATATACATCTTGACTAGATAAGGCCAGGGCAGAGATGTGAAGGCGGTTCTAACTACATGTTTAGAGGCTTGTGAAGGACTCCATAGGAAGATACAAGCGGCAGTGGAATCCCTCAAGGTAGTGGCACTGTTTGTCAACAAACCATATTTTTGAGATAATACCCTCCCTGGAGGAGTAAGTCTACCCTCCTAGATTCATGGTTGCTGGGCAAGCAAATGGTTAGTTTGGATTTTGTTAGCTTTAGCTAGTATGCCTTGCCTGAAATGGGAGATTCTGTCACTTGTTAGCTATGACTGTATGGACTTCTACTACCATATAATGCAATGCATACTACATTAAACACACACAGCTGATTTTCAAGTTGGCTCAGAATGCAGCACTCTGTCTATGGGTGAGCAAGAGCTGCCAGAATCACACATCATCCAGTGCAGTGATACTGGTCTGACTTTCCGGAAGCTTCTGAATTTTTGATTTAGATCTGTATTGCTTGTGGACCTGATACCTTCAGAAACCACCTCCTTTTAAACACAGTTTAAACATGTTTCTCCTTGAACATGTTAACATTTAGAACTATTATAAATGTATTATGGTATGGTGGGGTTTTTTATATATGTCGAAGAAATCTTGATATTCATTCTGTATACTACCCATAGTGTAAGAATGTATTTAACGTTTTATTTCATGCTCATGGTACAAACATTTGAGAATACAAATACTTGAGAAGTTTTTGATGTGTGCATTTTCTTCACTTTATAATCTGGTTTGCAATAATGTAATGTCAATGTAACATATTCATTGAGATATAGAAAGCATTTGTTTTCCTCTCTGGCAGGTACATATGGAAGAAATAAGCAGCATAGCAAAGTGTTTCTAAATCGTGATAAATAATTTATCAAAACAAACTAACCAGTGACCCAATGAACCTGATTTATTGAGTTATTAATTAACAAGAAAACTAGTGAATTAAAAATCATAAATTTTTAATTCACTGGTTTTCTAGGATTGGATATAATGCTAGAACTATAATTTGTCAAAATATAAGTACAAGCTTCTGATTCTGTTGTTGAAAAGAAGAGTAATGTAGACGAAATCTTGCCCGGCTTCATTTACATAGTGCTAAATCATACTTTTGCTTTATAATAATAAATAATAATAATAATTTTATTTATATACCGCCCTTCTCCCGAAGGACTCAGGGCGGTGCACAGCCCAA
>JANHZT010003239.1:115724-129803 GCA_032468215.1 Stegonotus admiraltiensis | reverse complement strand
AGAGAGAGAGAGAGAGAGGGTGGTAATTTTCTAACAGTATTTCCAGGGGAATCACTCTCAATGATAATGGTAGTCTTTCTTTTGTTCCTGTTTTGTTTTATGTTGTTTTCATGTGTTTGTTTTGTCTCTGAGCTACAATTCTCAGCAGTCTGGCCACTGTTTCACATTTTTTAAACAATGCCCAAGTAGAACATTATTTTGGGGAATGACATTTGATAGCAAAAATAATAGAGAATATTTTAAACTACATAATTTATGCTTGGGGGGGATGGGAAGAAGAAGAAAAGAATGTCTCAAAACATTCTTAGGAAAATGGCTTTTGAGATATTTCAATTCAACAATATGAACAGAAATTTCAGATCTTCTGAGACATAATATGGAGCAACCATAATAATCGATGTGTCTTGTTCATATACAAAACATCTATTTGTTACAGTAGGGCCCTAATGCTCAGCAATTTCCTGGCTGATTAGTGACAGAAATGTATCTTGAGATATATATGTGGAGATACAATAACTGCAGAGCAATTGAAATGGTTAGCAATTTTCAGAGTGATAAAAAAAATAATCAAAACCTTCCATGGAGGAATAAGGGGAATCAATCCAGAAATTATATAAATCAGAGTAGGCAATATCAGTAGCAAACTTTAGCTGGGGAATGATAAGCTTTACTGCATGCAAAGCAAACAGATGCATATTTCATTATGTTTTAATTGAAATTATCATTATAAAAATCTATACAGTACTGAACCTATTTGTTTAACAAGGAAGTTAAGTCCCCACCATTAATTATGATTACTGAAAACTGTAGCACAAGGAAATGTTCAAGCACAGTCACTTTTCTGTCTCTTTGTATGCTTTATAAATTCATGCATTTTAACGTCATAAAAGACTGCCAAATAATATAAGCTGCAATTAAGCTTTGCTGGATCTAATCACCACCAGGATAGAAGATTCCCTGCAAATTCTATGAATGAGGAGATAAAGGACCGTGATTGAAAATCAGACACTATAATGTATGCATTTATGTTGTCTATTAAGTATTATAATTAACCATTGCATATTGAAAGGTTCTCAATGCACACAATGTATCCATAGGAGATAATCAGGCTGAACCCAAGGGAGGGGTAAAATGTGTCGTCAGTCATGAGTGTCTGTGCACCCACAAGAGATCTAAGTCCAGCCCACCTTGAATTCCTTCTACACTTATCCCCCCTAATTTCCTTTGGCCTTTAGTAGTTCAGATGCTAGTAGAAACTTAAGCTTGCAATAAATATTTATATGTATTTGAACTGTCTGGATCTGCTGTTTTTCCTGGTGCTTGACAATATCTGTGCATGTAAAATGGTTATGGTCTTAACACGAGTATTCAGGAATGTGCAAATATTAATTTTAAGATCCATCCAGAGCGTAGCTCCCAAATATAATTCTGATCACATACCATTCCACATGCTCATTCATTACAAAATGCAAACTCTAAGTAACTTTTCTCACACTGATGGATTTTCAAAAGCATATTTTTATGGAAAGGCACTGTGAAATGGGCTATAAGGTCCACTTTGCTTATAAAGATATGAAAAAGTTAGCTTACATATTGACTGAGCAATGCAAATCTTGCTTATCTACTTATTCTCTCACCAAACAGGAAGCACGTTTGTAAACTTAATACAAAACATAATAGAAAATGTCTTAATTCAATTCTTTTGTCACCTATAATAAGGTTGTAAAATGATAAGCCAAGACAACAAATTGTGGCAATAATCACACATATCCGAAATACCTGCCAAAATAGTTTCATGCAACCTATGTGTTTGGGGTTGGTTTTTTTTTGGAAACCCAAGCTTTTCTCCTTTCGTTTTTAATAAAAGAACTTCATATCTGTCTTTATGTCTCTTTCCATCTTCTTTTCATTGGTCTGACAATTGCTTCCTTTCAGCAATATCATATATAAATGGAAAATATATGGGTTTATATTCCCTGTTTTCAGCTCCTGGGGGGATGGTTCATTTACCCAGAATATGGTGGTCATAGCAAGTTATGAGACACCCGCTTATTCAGAAGGCAACCTGCTGAGGTTGTTATCACTCTTCCACCCCCATCCCAGCCAACCATGTTTTTCTCTATTATTCTTTCCATTTTTTTCAAGGCAACTAGGCATGCTTCCAAACAAAATCACACATTCTTAACAATTCTAACAATGCATATGGAACCTACATGGAACCCAAAGCATTTCTGAAAATATAGGTAGTCCTTGTCATACAACAGTTCAATTAGTGACTGTCCAAAGTTACAACGGCACTGAAAAAAGTGACTTCTGGCTGCTTTTCACACTTATGACCATTGCAGCGGGCTCATCGTCACGTGATTCAAATTCAGATGCTTGGCAACTGACATATTTATGAGGGTTGCAGTGTCCCGGGGGCATGTGGTCACCTTCTTGTCACCTTCTGACAAGCCAAGTCAATGGAGAAGCCAGATTCACTTAACAACCAGGTTACTCATTTAATAACTGCAGTGATTCCCTTAACAACTGTGGTACGAAACATCGTAATGTTGGGGCAAGATTCTCTTAACAAATGTTTTACTTAGCAACAGAAATTTTGGACTCAATTGTGGTCATAAGTCAAGGTGTACTTTTGGTGTGCTTTTGATGGTGCACTTTTGCATTATGAGGTCCTTCACTCTGCTTCCCAAAGGTTTTTTCCAGGATTTGTGCATGCTACACGTAGTAGTGCATGCTACATGTAGTAGATAATATTATGGATCTTCATGAGCTTTTAGAGGGAGAATATTCTTTAGATACATGGAAGTTCTTCTTAAAACTCCATACACTGAAGGAAAACAGTGCAGCGTTTCTTTTCAAACTCCAGCTGTTTATACTGTATTTATGCACCATTATTAAATCAATACGACCTTCTTTAGGGAGATTTCTATAAATTGCATTTCAAATGCACAGAAAATACCACCTGAAACGCAATGTTCTCCTGCCATTTCCCTCGGCTTCTCATCAGATGGATGCTTTGTCTTTCCTACAAGTGCCTTTTCAAGTTAAATATATGCTCACCTTTTAGATGGTGCTTGTTTTCAGCAGAGAAAAAACAGAGGACAGCTTATTTCCTCAAAGCGAAACCGAAAAAAAGGCTGCCAATGCTTTTCAGCTTCTACTGGTAAAACAACATCTAAGGAAATGGCAAAAGAATGCTTTAGCTTTACAAAGTTAAAGGATTTCTTCACAATACACCATGGAGCTCATTAGTACGATTCAATTCCATCATCTTGAATTTGAAGCTCTGAATTAAATTTTTCCACAACTGTTGTAAATAGACTTCAAAGGATGTTATTTATTTCATGAATTATTAGCAAGTCAGAGCTTGTGTGGACTATGTGTGTGCGTGCGTGTATCTTTTCTCCACCACCCCCATCTGATTCCAAATGACTATGTGCAGCTTCCACTTGCAAAGCAGGTGCAGTTAAAATTAAGAAACAAATCATAGATTAAACCAAACATAGCAATAACAAAAGAAGCCACAGAGGCTCAGCAGCCACCATTTATTCATTTGTTATTCATTTGTTACATTTATTTGCCCTCTATCTTGCCCTGGGGCTACTCCAGGTGGCTTACAATGATAAATGAAAGAAAAGTAAACAGGAGTAAAATAATAGAAAAATAAACAGTGCCAAAGGAACACAATGAGAACTATACATCAACATGATAAGCAAAAAGATGGCCAGATGGAGAGGAGAAAGCATGGGAGATAGAGTCTGCCATCAATCTAGCAGCCACCTCCAGCATGGAATTCTCCCAATAGCACCATATCCCTGTGCTGTCCCACTCACTCCCATGCAACAGTGCTTTACTGGGTTTATTAATATTCTCCAGCAATTCCCTTCACCAACAACTCAGAACTGTCCCAACTAAATCCAGCCAAAAGCAGACCAATGCTAGTTCACAGAGCAATGGACAATGAGTCTACAAGGCACTTGAAAATTTCCCAAACAAGATAAACCCACCAGCCAAAGTTAAATCCACAATAAAAAGAGAGTTCACAAGGCAAGAAAAGTCCAGAGTTCACAAGGCATGATCCAGGTCAAGGCATGGCGCCAATCCAAAGCAAGGCAGAAAACACACAGCTAGGGAAATGAACATTTTGTTTCCAGCATCGCCTCCATCTCTCTGCTGTGATAAATAGCATAGCCCATCAAGAAGGGTGAAGCTGCCTCCTCATGAGTAATCTGGCTGACCTTCTCTGCTCTTGCCTTTTCTCTGCACTATGTGTTCTTGGATCAGAGGGCAGTTCCTCTTCCTAATCACTGACTGTGTGCTTACCCCACTTGAAGACTCAGGTATGTTCTTCTGCAGCTGTGCTTCAGCCAAATCCCTCTCAGCCAGCTGCTCAGAGCCATTGACCAACTTCCCCCATGATGTGCCCAGGATTAGTTCATCCTTCTCCAAACTCTGGAGTAGTATCTGGGGATGTGTCTAGGAGAGTCATCACAATCCCTGAGTCTATGGAAGGGCTGTCAAACTCATGGCCCACAGGCTGGATGAGTCATGCGCTGGCCAGGCCCACACCCAGTTTGGCAAAGTGGAAGAAAGTCATGATACGTCACCTGGTACTGCTGTGATGATGCGAGTTTGACACCCCTGGTCTAGGAGAACAACCAGGTTTTCACAAACTATAATATTATTGGGGTATGGGTCATACAGGCCTCTTTCAGAAGGCAGGCACCACAACAGGGAAAGCATGCTTCCTAGATCATAGTAGAAATTGAGGAGACCTGGAGCATACCACTTTGCTTTATCTTACAGGCAGACAGCTGGAAGACCAGGCATACTGCAGTATGTACATCATTGCTCATGCCATAGTGGTCTGGACTATTTGTATCTTCAAGGTCAGGGTTTCAAACTGGCAGCCCACGAGCTGGATATGTCATGTACAGGCCATGCCCACCCCAGCTCCGCAAATGGGAAAAACATCATGAAACATCATGTGACAGTAATGTGACTTGGCAAGTTTGATCTAATGCCATTTGTTCTTTGAGTAGGAGCTGTGTGACCAAAATGACTCCCAAGTTATGCATTAGTTTTGGATGAAGAGGTGAAGCCCCATCATTTACTAAAGCATGAGATCTCCCAGTACAATTGGGCTAAAACATGTATAGCCACTTGCTGTATCTTTAAGATTTAGTTCATTTAGTTCATCCCATTTCATGGGAAATATTGCCTGATGTGCAATGTGCTGTATTGCCATATTGACCTATCATATGACAAACCTACTGGCTAGCTAAGGTAAGGGATGGTCAATCAAAATTTGGTTCTAGATTGTAATTCTGGGATCTATATTCCCATGGCCTAGCTGTAAAACCAGTGTCGAGTTTGTATCTTCCTAAATGACTCTTGATATATAGATCGGATAGTTAATATTTAGATTGGTTCATCACTCTCTTATTGTAATAGTTTTCAAACTATCCACATGATTATATGACAGAAACCCTGAATTGCTATTCTAGAAGTGGAACTCTACCTCATACAGTACATTTATATTCTAAAGTTCAATGATGAGGCAGCTGCCTGTGTTAAACAGTTAAATAGTTGTCTATTTCCAAATATCTACAGAAGCTCTTTCTTTTAATATTTGTTAGGCAAGTGGCTATGGTGGCAGGGAAACCAACATAAGCCCCATTAGATGGGCAGGACCAGGAAATAAACTACACAGGAAGGGTAAAACTACTTCTATTGAGATTGACTATTATAAGAGAATTGTGCAAATCTAATAGTGTTGTACCTCCTCCCTTCATATAATTCAGTGAGTGAAGGGGTTCTCTAATTTGCGTTGGAATATCATCTGGTTGTTATAGACCTTAAAATTGTTTCAGCCTCTTTTGCCCAGACAATGATGGCTGCATTTTTTTCATCAGTGTCATCTTTCTTATTTTCTACAACCAAGCACATTTGTTTTTTTTTTACTATGTTCCTTATGATAACCCAGAACCATATTGTCTAGAATTTGGAAAGAAAAACTTACAAATATGTTGAAAGGCCAAAATAATCAGTCTGTTTTTTTCCCCCCCGAAGGCAGAAATGATAGAAATGATAATTATTTTTGGCTACAAAGAGGCAGAGGAACATAAGATATTGTGTAAAAGAACAGCCGTTATTCTTATTGTAGCTTCATCTTGGTATGTTACTTATATATACATGGAATTATCTTTATCATGGCAATTCCATCTCTTATGGCTACCACTAAAGAATAAGTTTATCTTTTCACTTGGAACTCAGGGGAAGTAGACCAGGGGTGGGTTCTACTTACCTTTATTACCAGTTTGCAGTGGAATCGCACATGCACCCTTGCTTTGCTCGCACTCGTGCGCCTTGCTTCTGCACGTGCACAGATCACCGATGACAACATCCAGGGCAGTGGGCGGGATCTCCCACCGGTTTTACTACTGGTTCTTGTGAACTGGTTCGAACAGGGGGCAATCCACCACTGAAGTAGACTACAAATGTTACTTGTGGATACTTTTTAAAACAGTCCATTCTTAAAGTCAAGCAATGTCCAGTTTACAAGATGTCACTGGATCATTGCTTCAAAGTAACAAACACAGCTACAGGTAACTATAGAAACTGTCACTTTCAAATCTAGAATACATAAAATACTGCCACTAATATAGGGCAGCAACCTCAATATAACCTCTTCTAGGTATTTGGGGGAATATTGTTTTTGTTAATAACTCTTAATCTAGTCAAAGGTGAGAAATACATTCCAAAGTACCTTAAGCAATAAAGGCAGTTCTCATATAGCAACCATTCACAGTTATGATGGTGTTTAAAAAATATTTATCAATCCTTGCAGTTACAACCTTAACAGTCTATAAAGCAAAGGAAAACTGAAGCAAGATCATGAGCAGTGTTGTTATTGTTTTACATAATCAAATTGCTAGTCTCAATTGTGGTTGCAAAATGAAGATTACAGGATCACATCTTCTCAACTTACAACCACAATTGCAACCACAATTGGAACTTTGATTGCTTAGCAAGGCTATTTGCACCTGATTTTATGACCTTTTTTCCCCCCGTAGTTGCTAACAACTAATTATTCTAGTTGTTAAATGACATACAGTCATTACATGAATCCACCTTTCCCCATTGACTTTGCTTGTTGGAAGACCTGAAGGTAGACTCCAAACGGTGATCATGAGACCCCAAGTGATGCATGGCAGAGATCATGAGGCTGTAAGTGACATGGCAGAGCCATGGGGAGGAGTTAAATGACACATTAGTTTAGAATCATTAAGTAACCACAATAGAATGAAGTCCAACCCCACTTTAATGCAGTTAAAACTTATCTGTCCAGGTGCTAATCCTGTGCATTAGCTGTAGTAATCAATTAATTAGAACCTTCACATGTGCCCCTGTTTTTTTCATACCTGATACATAAATACATGCCAGTTTTCAAGCACCCAAATTTTAATTATGTGAGCATGGGGATGCTACAATGTTTTTAAATGTAGGGAACAGTTGTTGGTCACTTTTTTCAGTGCAGTTGTAATTTCAAAGAATCACTAAATGAATGGTTGTAAGTTGAGGACTACCTGTACTTCTAGATGTTTTGAACTATAGAAGTAGACATTGGATTGCTTACTACTGGAGGAACTAAATTAAAGAACATTGGCCTAGAATTAAAAAGAGTTTTTTCCCTTCCATACTTATTCTTCTGTCATCAATTAAATACAAAAAAAATGTTGCAATTTTAGACATGATTTCAATCATTTGGAAAAATAACATGACCGATAGTCTTAAAATATTTATTAATTAAAAAAAGATTAAAATCTTTGATTATACAAAGATGAGACTGATCTCATGCAAACTCTTCGCATACAATAAAAATAACTCAAATATTAATAGGATGGGTTTACAAAATAACCTTTATAATAGCTTTTAATATAGAAGTGCTGCTCTTCTTGATGTGCCTAGAGCATTATTGAGAATAATTTAATTACAAAGCTCTTTTTTTGGTAAAGATTTATACACTGTTCTACAGGAAAGATGCCAGGATTTTCACATCTTCACTATGATTACAATTAATACCCTATTACTACTACGACTCAGAAAACTAGACTTAGACCTATGAACATTGAATAATGATTTCTTCAGTATCACTGGACCTTTAAACCATTTATTTATTTTTTTTAATGTACAAAGCTGCCGAAACATAACTGTGCAGCATTTTTAACCACTTTTATTTGGGAGCAAGTGTTGGTGAAGTCAACAGGACTTATTTCCAAATAAATGTGCAGAGAAATATAGTGTTACTTTTTATTTTTCTTAAATGGTTAAAAAAAATCCTTGATATTATTATGGATGGCATCTGCTTCTGCTTAATAACAAATCACGCTGGGTTTCAATTTTGTGTATATTACAAATAATTTGCATAAATTATTAAAACAATTAAGGGACTGACATATCATGTAATTAGAAACGCATCAAATTTGAATGTTGTACAAAAAGAGAGCTTCAATATGAAACATTAAGTCTCTGAGAATGAAATATACTACAGATTTCTGCAGTGCAGTCTTCCACATACAACGGACAGAAACTTTGTGTGCTGAGATGGCTCTTCGGATTTTCTGATTTTTTTCCTCTAATTGCTGGGAGTAAAAAACTCAAAAGATGATATTAAAATGCATGCCATTCATCTTCTCCACTGTAGATGCCCCAGTATTTGACTTGCATTCTTATTGCAGGTTTCCTTTTTATCTCATTTTCCGTAGCCTTATTCTGTTCTCTTTGTCTCTCTTTTTAAGGATAAGCATGAACTGGTTAAAAAAATGCTCTTGGTCTTTCTTTTTCTGAACCAATCGAAAACGTTGATCTGTGCCATATTTCTCTGCAAACTCCTTAAAGGTGGTCCTAGAATGGGAAAGGAATAATCAAAGAATAAGCAAGGATTCTCATTCAGCTGCAAGCTGCATCAATAGAAATTTATGAATGAAGGCAAATATCCATGTCCCATGAAAATGATTCAGGATCCAATCTGGGTAGGTCAGGGGTGTCAAACTCAATTTTATTGAGGGCTGCATCAGGGTTGTGTTTGATCTCAGGGGTGTGTGGGGCGTGGCCAGGGTGGGCGTGGCCAGCTTGACATCACTCGTGTTGGGGCACCTGAATGGCTGGAATGCTCTGACAGAAAAACGGGCTCACGAGCTCCGTTTTTGGCCAGACCAGCTTCCTGCAACTGTCTGCCAGCAAAAACGGAGCTCAAGAGGTCTGCGCACGGCCCTCATGAACTCCATTTTTAGCCAGGATGGCCTCCTGCAGCCATCTGCCAATGAAAAGGGACCCGGTCCTTCCAAGTTCTATTTTCGCTTGCAGACGCACTGCGGGCAGGTCCTTTGCTGTTTCCAGGGCAGCCCCATGGGCCAAATCTAAGCACCCTACAGATCCAGCCCATGGGCCTTGAGTTTGACTCCCCTGGGGTAGGTCATCAGGATCAGAGGGTTAGATCCTGCAATATGTGTTTATACTCTTTGGCTCTTTCTTAAACACACAGAGTTTTTCCCCCTACTGAATTCATTCTTACTGCATCTTTTCCTCGTCATGGAGATGATAGAAATGGAAAGATTAAAGTCAAAAATCTTGAAAATTCATTGATCTGCTTAGCATCTCATCCTAAGTCATTATTCCACTTTTACATAATAGACTTATTTATTGATTCATGGAACCTAAAGGAATAATTACTTCACTGTCAATGATCCAATGTAATTAAGATTAAGATGGGATTCTCAAAAATTAAGAGTTTAAATGGTTTTGCTTAAACTTGCCAAACAATATGGCTTCTTTCCTTTCATAGCAGTATAATGTTTTAAAAGGCCAAGATTTTCATCAGAACTGGTAGAGTCAAATATCTTCTGATTCTCAAGGGTGACTCTGTCTGGAAATATAGAGGATGGGAGCAGTACTCACATTTATCAAAAATTTGTGAAATAAATTGTATGGCTAAATAAAAAGTGTGTATGGCAAATGGAAATTCTGGCTTAAATTTCAATGATTGGCTTTATGTAAACTGCATTCAGGACCACACAGCTAAAAACCTGTTGTTATTTTTGTCTGTGTCCTCAACATATACAAGGCCCATAATAAATGGGAAGGAATTTAATCACAAGGGCAAGGTGGCCATCTTGATTTTTGATGGCCCTGCTTGATGCTGTCATATAGTAATTTCTAGGCACCCCACGAAAACCACAGAAAATGAGGCGTTTTGAACAGACTGTCATATTTAAAGTGGCTTATTTTCTGAAGCATTGTAGGAGAAAATGGATGAATCTTTATGAACTTCTGGACTCTTTTTGAAACAACTCTCCACCCCCACACCAGTTTCCCCTGGGTATATTTGCTTCCTAGTAGCTTGAAAATATTCAGTTGAAAAAAACGGGGGCCTTTTCCCCCATGATTTTGACAGAGGTAAATATCATACTTCTAGAGTAATCCAGAACTGTTTGTCTTAGCTTAAAAAAGGAAGTCTTGCAAAATGTTCCTGCCAGAGATAATAAAATAGAGATAATAACAGGTTCATTTTACAATACAAGAAGCTAGTTTGCTGCAATATTAACTGTCAGCCTGGGGAATTATCTTAAACTGCGAAAATGTGTCTTATGTGCTCTTATTTCTGGTCTTTGACTGAAATAAACTTTGACTTGACTTGACTTGACTATCTGCCAGATGATATTACTTTTTTAAAAATGGAAATGAAAGGAGGTGGTGACCCAGTGATTAGCTTGGATATGTGCCTGCATACCCAAAACAAATAAAATGTCAAAAGCATCCAGGGTTGGAGATAGCATTCAGTGATAAGGGATATGGGTGTAGGTAGAAAGGGCATAGAGAACATCTTATCCATTTGATTTCTTGCAAATGGGTATTTTGTGATTGCCCTAGTTGTCATGGAAGCATTTTGCAACAATAGCCACTACGTGAGCTTAACATTCCTAATATTTATGTATTATTTCTCTTTCTTTCTCTCTCTTTCTCCCTTCAGCTTTTGACTCCTGATGACTGCTTAGACAAGTCTTTCTTATTTTCTTGGTAATATTTCTGAAGTATTTTGACTTTGCCTCCTTTCTAGGATTGCTTAGACCCAGCTGGCTTCCTGCCTAATGCATGAGTAGAACTCACATTTTCCCAGTTTCTGCTTGTTGCCTTAACCACTAGACCCGTGATGGCGAACCTATGGCATGGTGCTACAGGTGGCACGTGGAGCCATATCTGTGGCATGCGAGCTCAGCTCCGGTGCACATGTGCGCACTGGCCAGCTGATTTTCAGGCCTTCTGGGCCCATTGGAAGTCAGGAAACAGACTATTTCCGGGCTCCGGAGGGCCTCCAGGGGGGTGGGGAAGGCCATTTTTGCTCTCCACAGGCTCCTAGAAAGCCTCTGGAGCCTGGGGAGGATGAAAAACAAGCCTACCTGGCCCACCGTGCCATCACATGCCAAAAGCGAGGGGGACGTGGAGGGGGTCGCTCGCACATGAATGGGGGGGCACATAGAATTATGGGTGTGGGCACGTGCATGCGTGACTCCCCCATGCTCTCCCCGCTTTTGGCACATGATAGCAAAAAGGTTAGCCATCACTGTACTAGACCAAACTGTCTCTAATTTTTTTTATTACATTTATATCTTAGATTTTGTTGAAAAACTCAAGCATATAGCAGTCTGCCCTATGTTTCTTCTCCCATAACTATTGTGTGTGATCAGTATGAACCACAGTGGTGAAAACACTATAACATAGTGAAACCAAAAATGAAAAAACCTTCAACAAATTGGAAAAAAATTATATATATAACTATAATGGTGCAGTACAAGTCAACCTTTTAAATTATGATCATAGCTACTGCTATTCTCCTATAGGCATTGAATAATTCTTCAACATTCTCTATATAGAAAAATTTATAATACATTGTTAAAATCTTAAAATTATTTCCTACATTAACATATGGAGGCTGATAAAATTATTCAAATTATGAGCAAAATGTTTTTCTTTATCTCTGTAATATAAATATGTCATCTTAAACTATCTTGATGATTAATAAAATTATAAATAAAAACCATAAGTTTATATAAGATTCTTAGATCCTTCTTGCCATGAAGGATCATGAAAAACAGCTAAATAAATCAGGCAACATTTCAAAATCTTATGTTTAGTGTGCAATCACCATTATGAATGATAAATTCTTGTGTGAATATAATTTGGATTTTGTCAGGAGGCAGAAAAGACATTAGTGATTTTATAATACAATAAAGTGTGCTTGGGCGTACAGCAAGCATTAATCACACTTGCAACTGGATCTGCTACTGCAAAGCATAATAAAGTACAGTGATAGATTTTGACTGTTCAGTATATTTTATATACTGATATAATAGATTTAGTTCAAGTTGCTTATAATGCATGACAATGAATTAGATCTTCATTAACCTATTGGCTACTGCACTAATGTAGCTGCAGATATCACATATGTTCTTGAAATAAATTATGCACTTTCTCCGTGTATTTTATATACAGAAACCTATATTGGATCTGGAGTTCAGCCTCTCTGGTATAATTTAGGGCTTAATAAGAAAGATTGAAGAGATGGTTGACACTAACATGTAGTCAACTTTTCAAAAATTTGGCCTTAGCTGTAATAGAATAATGGCAGAAGATCTGGGATATTTTCTTTGAAAAAAGAAAAATGGGTAGAGAATAATAAAGGGTAGAGTATAATAAGCATCACTAGTTCTAAGAACTTGTCTATGATTTGAGTTGTCACTGAAAGTATTTTTATGTATTGTACCATCTATTAAAAGGCTGGCAAAATATTTTCAGGCGCCAAGTTCTAACATGCAAATTTATGTAACCATCGTAGAATAGGGTTAATGAATATATTTTTTAAAAAAATTCCAAAAATTTCACAAAGTCTAGTAATGGGGGTATTATGTCTGAAGCATCATTAGTCTTTTGCAAGAATATTAAAGTTTATGAGTTTTGATAGGCTCACAAACTCTCAGCAAATCAGAAGATGACAAATATTTGTGTCCAGCACTTTAAGTGATACATTCATATTCAGAAGCTTGGTTTCTGGCATAATCTCAGTTTAGTCAAAACCCACAGTCAAAGGCTGTTCTAATTAGGACTTATATCCAAAAGTTACTTCATACCTCGGTGACAATTTAGATTCTTCAAGCAGCTTTTTAAACTCTTCTTTGGCTAGAAGTAATTTATTTTTCTTTTCCTTATATTCTTCTCTTATTCTCGTCTTGACAAACTGCTCAAATATCTTAAAGAAAGAGGAGAGGAGAAAGGAAGGTCACAAAGCATCATTAAATGAGTTACCTGTGAAGACAGACATTTCTTTAAAACAACCTTTGAAAGTCTGTTGTAAAAGATTTTATTAAAATTATTTTATTGTTCCTCTCACAACTATATTTTTTATTTTTAGGCACTGCTTTCAGATAATGTCATGTAAACCTATAGATAAAATTCAGATCCTTTCAGGTGAATAAATTTAATCCTTAAGTCTTTGGCTTAAAGTTTTTTGAACAGGTGGCATGATCTAATAGAATCACAGTCATACTACTAGTAGTAATATGATTACTGTTTTTAATGAAAGGAAAAATTCTAAACTCAGCCTACAACAACAGTACAAAAGAATGATTTTTGCATTCTAGTGATGCTTGTTAGAAGCATCACTAGATGCTTCAGCATTATGTGATGGCACAATGGTGAGAATGCAGAATTGCAGGCTAATTCTGCCCACAGCCTGACCAGTTCGATCCTGACCAGCTCAGGGTTGACTCAGCCTTCCCTCCTTCTGAGATCGGTAAAACGAGGACCCAGATTGTGGGGGAAATATGCTGACTCTGCAAACAACTTACAGAGTGCTGTAAAACATTATGAAGCGATATATAAGTCTAAGTGTTACTGCTATTGCTGTTGCTATTGCTACTTTTTTTAAAATTATTATTATTTTATTTTATTTATATGCCGCCCTTCTCCGGAGACTCAGGGCGGCTTACAGTGCGTTAAGCAATAGCCTTCATACTTCTG
>JANHZT010003239.1:69749-96559 GCA_032468215.1 Stegonotus admiraltiensis | reverse complement strand
AATCCTCCTCTGAACTTACTCCAATTTGTTATTGTCCTTTTTGAACTGTAGTTCCCAGAACAGGACACAATATTCCAGACTGATTCCTCAAGGAGGACCTATTAAAAGACAGGCTACAAAAAAACAGAACAAGACAAGGAGCTGCTTTTACTGATTCTGACTGAAGTTCAAAACCTCCTTAAACTCTAAAACTCCTGTTGTTCAAAGCCTTCTTTGAAAAGTAGATCAAAATTGTCCTCTATTTCTTTAAAGTAAGACCATAATTCCTAAACCTTCAGCTTGCAGTTTACCTCCTCATCATTTTACTCCTGCTTTCTTTTTAAACGAACCCATTCACAATTGTGGGGAAAAAATGTCTGCCTAATGTGACAGCACAATCTACACACAAGAGTAAAGTAGCAGCATAATTCAACTGTCTGTAGATGAACCCAAAATACATCAAATTATGCCATGCATGATCAATAGAGCTGGAATTGCTAACTGTTGGAGGAGAGGTGAAAACAAGGAGAAGGGAGAGTGATATGGAATGGAGTTTATAAGGTGAAGAATGTCATGCTGATACATTCTATCACAAGACTAACCTATTCTGTACCTACCTTAAATTCTTCATTCAGAAGTAGCAGAATCAATTATCCAGAAAACACAATGAGTTTCATTACATGAAATTAACAACATCTTTATGAACATCAATGAACATGAATTCTCATATCGGTGTGAAGCAGTTTTTCATTTTCTATTCATTCCTGAGTTTCAAGCGTATATGCCGTGGAAGAGAGGCTATTAAAGTACAATATCTTTTTTAAAAAAATAATTATGCTTTGTCAGTTTTAGCTTTCCTTTCATTTAATAAGCATAATGAAAGTTTAAAATACATTAATACCAATTTTGCACAAAATCAACATCTGTCTCAATAGCAATAATTTTAACATGGCTTATTTAGAGTATTTATGCTATGACTTAAAACGTATTAAAAACTGTTTGCACACTATAAACTACTTAGTTTATACTTACTATAAACTACTTAGAGAGACTGATACTCAGAAATGCTGATACAAGTAGGGAAAGGGGTGTGACAGGAAGGAAGGAAACCAAAACAGCAGCACTCTCTGCTATCTTTAAATGACAAAATAAACTTTAAAAACCACCCTAAGGAACCCACACTAACCTGATGGCATATACCAATCAGTTTATTCAGTTATTTGCTCAAATTCCCTATTTATTTCAGGCACAAAAATACAGGCCAAAACTTTCCTAGTGATATATTGTGCAAAGCAGTACAGGTAGTCCTTGACTTATGACTGTTTGTTTAATGACAGGTCAAAGATATAATCATCTCCCCCAAAAGTGACTTATACCATGTCGTCAGTGTTATCACTGTGGCATCTCACCCCTATTGGGATTTGGATGCTCGGCAAATAGAATCAACGATGCAAGCCAAATTCACTAAACGACTATGGGATTTGTTTAACAACCACAGTAAAAATGGACATAAAAGCAGGTTATGACTTACTTAATAATTGAATCACATAGCAACTGAAATTCCAGTCCAATTGTGGTCATAAGTCAAGGACTACCTGTAGCCATAATTCCCAACTTGTTTTATCCATCTTAAACTCTCAGCATGTACAGGCAATTCCTAACTTCAATGTCATTCCCAAGGAAGGGAATGTTCTGTCTTGCCTTCTAACCCTCAGTCAGAACATAAATGGGTCCCATGAAATTTCAGATAAAATTGTGCAAAGATGTTCCACTCAGTATTTAAAATGATACACATGTTGTGATACGGCTGTCTTCAATAGCTCCATATCTGACTGTATGTGACTTGTCACCTTCAAGTACATGTGCATATGATTGAAAGATGGAGGGCCATGCCAATATCAGAGAAAATGCAGGAGTAATAGCTTTAGTGGTATGGTCATGTACTATGGGCAACACCCAACACTGTCGCCTATATCACCTTCCACTTTAATATAAATAGCAAGCATCCATGTGGAAGGTTGAAGCAAAGATGGTGAGATACAATAAATGTGGACATGAAAAAAGCCCAGTTAGATCTGGATATTGCGCTTGATCACACAAGATGGCACTTGTTGATCCAAAAAGCAGACCTCCCACATGCTGGAAAGTGCTAGGAGGAAGAGAAGGAGGAGGAGGAGGATATGACCATGTGTCATGACCCCATTGGAGCCCAGTTCAGAGAAGGCATTAGAACTGGGACCATCCAACAGGGATGACATGTCTCCCTTGGCATGTTTGGAGAGGCCAGGGGATGACCACACTGTTGTCCCAGGTCCCTCAGGCATTGGGAGAGGTGGTCGACCAGACAGAGAGCTGCCTGCATTCACAGGAGAGGATTTACTGCTGACAGGCAGTGGTGCTGATAGGCAGCAGATCCCCGCTGATGAGGAACAGCTGCTTCCTCCACTCGATCCAAGGGCATGGAGAACAGAGTGTAGGTAAGCTCAGAGAAGGGTAGCAAGGCTACTCGGGGGGGAAGTTCACCCTGCTCCACCTCACAAGGAACACCTGGAGTGGAGTGATTTAAGGAGAAGCCATGGGGAGTTAGTCTTCAGTAGGAACAATTGTTTATTTTGGATTACACTCCCCCTGCATTTTTGCCTTGCCTTGTGGACTGCTTTTGTCCTTTTCTTTGCTTTACCTTTAGAACTGCCTTTGTCTTGTACCTTATCGTTGCCCTAAGGACTGCCATTTGTCTTAGGCCTGGACTTTGCCATGTGGACTTTCCTAGTAACATATGGGCTGTTTTTTGGGGGACTGAGGGTGACTGTGTTCAGGGTAGTGTGGGGTGGAGCCTTATTGGTCATTGGATGGCCATTTGCTGAAACATTTATTGAGAGAAATAAAGGACTCTCTAGAGCCTGCTTTGCCTTGCCCACCTGGGTCAGAACATCATGCTTAGGGCCAGGACTACTGTTGTACATGTGGAAAGACACAACAGCTAAGCTGGAGGATACTTCCTTCCTCAATGAAGATAAACAAGTACTGCATCCATCATTGCTGGTTTCCTCCGTATACTCAGATTTTGTAATACATCTCAGCATGACAGCCAGAATTCTTTTTAAAGCCAAAAAATGTATTTAAGAAATCTCTTGTGGGGGAAGATTGATTAACAACACCAGATTTGGATAGAAGTACCTACATTTCTGCCAAATCTTCCATCAATCCAGTGAGATGGATCTTTGAGATTTGCTACCTACAGCTGGGTTAAATAATAGTTTATTGCAAGACAGATCCCCTGGGCAGAATGGTCAATATCACATTTGGATGAAACAAGTTATGCACAGGCTTTTCTAATATAAACAAGTGAAATACGAAGGTAGAAAAAGCTACAGCTAACAACTGAGGACATTTTAGCTAACCATTTGCAACAGAAACTTACTTCTATGTAAAGATCTTTAGGATGAGGGTATACACTTAGATAAGTGCAAGAAGTCCCATAATACTTGAACTACTCCTAAGAACATAGGGAATATAATAACTACAAGGAACCAGGGATCACAGATAGCTATCAAAGTGAGCACCGTTCAAAACCTTCTCTTTACAGTGTTTGAGAGTTTAGGCAGGTTTTCAAGGAGATAAATGGAGCCTTCCAAAGGTGTAAGGCAGCATTATAATCCTTTTTTTTAAAAAAAATCCTCCAAGAACTGGCTGGTGGAAGTTGTTCTTTTATATCATAACACAAATGCTTGATATGGACCTTAAGCATCAAACCTTTTCTGTGGCTGAAATATATGGTCATACATCCACCCACACATTTCACAGTGCTTTTCAGACAACAAAACTAATTTAATCTGCTAATGTAGGAAACTTAAAAAAACAAACAAGCCTAAGAGAAAAACTCTGGAGGGATAAAATGAAGTAAAAAAGATCTTAACTATCCACCTCATTCTAAAGGAAGGAACTATTCTATTGAGAGAAAGAAAGGATTCAAGAACAGGTGTAATTTCAGTAAGAGGATTAGATCTCTTATCCTATCAAATGTATATTTTCTGCTGTAGAAATGAAGAATAAGAGCTGAAGATGTGCACAATAGCAAGGTTAGTTTATACAAAACTATGGTGTCTACCGTTCCTAAATCATTACTATTATCCTTTTAGAGCAGAGGTGGAAAAGGATGGCCCTTTTATGACTTATAAACTTCAACTCTCAGAATTCCTGAATCAGCATGCCCCCTTTTATGATTTGCGGACTTCAACTCCCAGAATTCCTGAGTTGGCTCAGGAATTCTGGGAGTTGAAGTCCACAAGTCATAAAAGGGCCATTGTTCCCCACCCCTGTTTTAGAGATAGTAAACAGGACCTTTTGCTGAAATCAAAACTTTGCAAAAGAGTTTCCAATTATCAGAATCAAGACTAACACAAAATTGGTATTCAACATTTTAACCCATAAATCTAATGACCGGCATGTTCAGATACTCTTTTAAATTTAAATAGACAAAAATAATCACAGCATTAGTTACTTGCTGAAGCTTCCAGTTTGCGTTTATGAGGTGGGTCTTCAATGATCCGGTTAATATCACCGCGGTTCTTTAGATCCACTGGTTTCTCCCATACTGACAATTGCATTGTAGGGTTGAAGAAGAAGACTCGATCATCTCCAGTCCAGACTATACACCTATTTCAATTAATAAACTAGGCTTAGAGAGAATTTCAGAAACAGTGCAGGAAAAATAAAATACTTATAATGACGATTCACTATTACCATAGATGAACTATAATTTAATTCACAGGCCAAGATTCACACATTAAGCCAATGCTTAGCTTTGTTTTATTGAGCTATGTGAATCCAATCATTGCATCTTTAAATCTGTAGATTATGTCCTGATGTTTTTTGTGACCATAGGTGTACTGAATAAGCTATAGCTAAACAAACAACTTTGTCAGTGGTGGGATCCTCCCGGTTTAACAACCGGTTCGGTGATCATGCAATTTTCCTGCACAGGTGTGCGCAGTTTCAAGAAATCTTCACTTCCTGGTTTCTTCGGAGGAGTAACACAGTTGATTCGCGTGGCAATCTGCTCTACCGTGCAAATCAGCTGAGAAGATTAAGGTTAGAAAATAGCATGGGTGGGTGGGCCCAGGCCCATCTGAATATTGGGGTGAACTGGTTTGCTCCCAGCTGCTTGTTGGGGATACCGGTTTGCCTGAACCGGTATAAACCGGTAGAATCCCACCCCTGCACTTTGTACACTGCTTGCTGTACAGGTAATTGTTTGTTATCTCATTGTTCAGAACAATGGCAAGGAGATGAACTTTTCCACAATCCTATTTCTTCAATCAAAATTAACTTCTATAGGTTGTTAGTTTCTTAAGCAATGAAAATTTGCACATTACTGAGCAAACAGCTTGGGGGGGGATTTAACCAGTGGAATAGGAACAAAAGTTTTCAACACTTTCCCTGGTAAGAAAAGAGTCCTCATATTACTTTAAAACTTTAGAAGGTAAACTGTGGCTCAGCCACATAATGCATAATTTGGAAGATAAGCAAAGCAACATGTGTCCTATAATATCTTTTATACTGATCTGCCACACAGCAGCAAGTTGCAAATTTATTTCAGACTAACAGCCTGAAATATTTTTTTTTGCCCCTTCACAAATTGTTTCATGATCACTACACATATGTTAATAAAGTAGTATTCACAATTAATGTTACTTTAATGGCAATAATAGTTCAAAAATAAATAGTGAGAGCAGATGGAATGTGGAGATCGAAAAGTGAGTAACACATTGGAAACCCAAGATTCAGGATCCGTGAAATCAGCACAAATAGCTCTAATTAACACAAACACAATTGGATCTTACTCGTTACAGGCTATAATTAATTTCATTGAAATTTATAACATATAATTATTTGAGAATTGCTGCACTCAGAACTGTCATCATTCTCATTGCATCGTTCATTTTTTGATATGCTGATTCTTTATGTTTCCAACAACCAACTGTTATTTTGATAGCATAATTCAAATGAATACTTATTCCAGCAAGGCTATTTTATTCTGGTATATGGAAGACTGTCTTGTTTTTGTTTGTTTGTTTGTTTTCTGTTGTTTTCTGTTGTTGTTTTTTTAAAGAAAGATATGTGAAAAATCTTAGAAAGTCTTAGAAAAAAGCGAAAATGTCTGAAATGTGGAATGATAACATAGTGATTTGTATAATACTTCTTTTCATCATTCACTGAATTAACAAGGGAAATGGGATTCCACTAATAATCCAATGTTTATACCAACTATCTGTTCACTAATACCATATATTCAGGGTTCTCACAGATTTACAGGTCTTGCTAGTTAGTTGGCCTCTTCATAACTATAGGTATTTGCATCTGGAAGTATCCGACGAGACTTTATACTGTCATCAAATGTACTTATCTTCAAATGTGGAATCATATTGTTGATTTAAATCTGATAGACTGAAAACATGGACATGCAAAACACTTCCATCTGAACCTCGGGATGAACCAGTTCTCTCCTAGCTGATTGTCAGGGCTACCGGTTCGCCTAAACGGGTCTAAACTGGTAGAATCCCACCCCTGCACTTTGTACACTGCTTACCGTACAGGTAATTGTTTGTTATTTCATATTATTGTTCAGAACAATGGCAAGGAGATGAACTTTTCCACAGTCCTATTTCTTCAATCAAAATTGACATCTATAGATTGTTAGTTTCTTAGGCAATGAAAATTTGCACATTACTGAGCAAACAGCTTTATGGTCATGCAAAACGCTTCCAATTTATGTTAGTGTCTCTCTGTGTGTATGGTTTTGACAGATGGATCAATAGAAAGGCTGAGCACCAGAGAATTGATGCTTTCAAATTGTGGGGCTGGAGAAATCTCTTGAAAATCCTTTGGACTGCAAATACTTTGGCCATCAAATGAAAAGAGAGGACTCATTGGAAAAGATCCTGATGTTGGGAAAGACTGAAGGCAAAAGGAGGAGGGGACAGCAGAGGATGCAAAGAGTCAGGCACAAGTTAGCAACTAAACAACAACAACTTATGTATATAAAATAAACCGAGACAGGATTGGTGGAAAAGAAATTAATCTGAAAGCAAGTCACAAAGTTACACACAAATATGAATGCTTACTTTCAAACTTCAATTGTTGATTCACTAGAACAGTATTTAAACAACTGTAGTACTCTGGGAATCAAAAACCAAAGCTATTTTGTAAACATTGAACTCTGGAAAATAAAGATTTAAAAATATTTTGGGAAAATGATGTTGCATAAAATTTGTACAAAACATGAAGCCCAAGAGGGTTTATGGACCAAATAAGGCTTTATTTATTTATTAGTCATGTTTCTAGGCTGCCAACTGCCAGATGATTCTGGATGGCTCCACAGACTAAAAACACAGTAAAATGTAAAAAGAAAAAGAAAAATACAAGAGCGCATAAAATTTAACTGCCATACAGAAGGAAATCTCCAAAACACAGACACAGACACAGACACCATACCTCAACAGCACTAAAAGAACCTGCCTGAACCAGCTAGACTGGAGATACCACAAGGAAGACAAGGTGAAGGCCATGTGGATTTCCAGTGAAATACTATTCAAAGAGCAAGTGCAATGATAGAGTTGGCCCACTCTGTGGTCCTACAAGATGGAACTGTTTAATCAAAGGACCCAGAACAGGATACTACTGTCTGAGTAAAGGATGAATAGATACCATGGGAGACAATAAGTCCTTCACATTATTAGGCCCTATACCATGGAGAGCTTTAGGTCATAACCAGTATCTTGACTTGCCTCTGAAAACCAACTAACAACCAGTGTACCTTATGCTGTAGTGTTATTACATGGCTACAACAACGCTTGCCCATCACTGCTCATACTACTGTATTCTGTATATTCTGCATATTCTAGTTACTCTTCAAGGGCATACTCATATAGAACAGGTTGTAGTAGTCCAACTGTAAGTAACTAAACATTAGCAACCAAGAGGGGCTCCTCTCTTACCAGGAATGGGCACTGGAATATAAACTGAACCTGTGCAAAGTCCTTCTTAACCATAGCTGACACCTGTTTGTCAATGGAGTTTAGATAGAGCCCCCAAATTGTGCAAGGTTTCAGCAGGCAGTGCATCCCCACTCAGGATTAAAGGTGCGAAATCTCCAGAACCAGGAGGACAGAAAACTGAAAGTTACCTGGTCTTGTTAGGCTGACCTTGAGATTTTTCCTTCCCATTCAGACTTTCAGACCTCCAAAAAACCTCCAGACTGTGTGGCAAAATTTTGACAGAATTGTTTGGTAGGTAAGGGGTTAAAATCCTCAGCATACTGAATTAATATATGATCTACCGAATAGATGGGTGACCTTCCCTGATGACCTCATGTAGATGTTAAACAGGAGTGGTGAAAGTGTCAAGCCTTGAGACACCCCACAAACAGGGAGTTTGGGGTTTGATCTCTCCCCTTCTAACCAATACAGGCTGGAACTGGCTTTACAGAAAGAAATAAAACTGTCATAACATTATGTTCAAATAAATCCCTATATTGTATATATGTGGACAAGTTAAAAGAAGATTAAGCAATGGGAAGATAATTTAATTATCACACAATACATACTTTAATGACTTAATTCCATATTGATGGAAATACCTAAAAATAATTATTTGAAGCAATTTTTAATTACCTACTGAGTAATATCTAATTTTCTATTTTGGAACTAAAAGTATAGAGGGGGAAATAGTGGGAGATTATCTTATTACAAATATGAATAATTTTAGTGTATGCTTCTTCCCTAACTGTTGTAATAACATTTAGAAGAAAAAAAATCCTCCAGATCTTTTGTGTTTTAGAGATATGACTCACAGTGTATCTCACCAGTGTTGTTAATCATCTTAAAAAATGAACATGCACCACTAACCAAGCTTTTGGCTCACAGTAGATCACAGTCAAGTTGCAGAAAGCTTAAAGAGCAAGAAGCTAAATAACTATGAATGGAAGCATGCACACCAACAAGCTAGCATTTGAGAAGCATTGGGAGCAGGGGATACATTAATTTTATTTAAGTATTTATTATTTAACTCATTTAACAAAAGATTAAATCACTGTCTTGGCTACAATAAATATCAAATGATAGAAAGCAAAGAGACTGAAACCTAGATGGTATGTTGAACACTACCAATAAACAATAAACAGATGTTATTGCCATCACTTACAATCAAGATTTTCCCTTACATCAAGTATTATTTTTTTCTGATCCTTTATTTTCTTCGCTTATCAAATCCACTTGTCCAATAAAATTAGTTTTGTGAGGAAGGCAAGTGTAGTGAATCAGTGGAGGCTAACGTAAATTATACTGATTTAATGAAAGCCTCTGGGAACGATATGATTTGATATGGCATTATCTATCCTCCAGAATCCAAATCAGCAGTCCTACAAGTTAATAATAATAGAGATTGTGCAAGGGATTTCTAGAGAAAGAAATGGCAGACAAAAGATGATCTCAGCAAAGAACAAAGAGCTTTGTTCAAACTTCTCTGGACAAGAAGATTTGAGATCATCCACAAGTGCTCCACAAAATTGCTTCTTATGAAGAGATCACAAGATAGAACTCCCAGGTGGGCTGAAAGTTCAAGGAGAAGAAGGAATAGTCATCTTGCTCAAACTTAGGTCTATCCTTTTGAAAAGACCTTACATTTGCATGCTTCCTTTTCTAATTATTGTTGTTAACTTCTTTTCAGTTATTAGAAACCTTGGATATTTGATTGTACTGGGTGTCTTTTGCTTCAATACTCTGCAGAACAAGTTTTAACTACAAGTTTAAGAACTTTAAAAACTTTTTGAATACATAACCAAAGGGAGATTAAAACTTTGATATTAGAAAGCTACAAATGGACTAAGAATCAAAATAATTTGAAATAAGATTTTGGAATTAACTATAAATAATTATTCCCATGGGAAAATACTTTACTTTTATTTATTTATTTTTAAAGATAAGGTAATTTTTTTTAAAAAAAATGGACCTTAGAAAAAATTAAATATTTAAATTAAAGAAGAACTTACAATTACAGAATGGAGCAAAACATTTTAAATGGACTCAGAAATTCATATTAATAGTGTCAACAAAGACTAAATCAGCCTGTTTGGAGACAGTGTGTCTCAAAGATGTTATGGAAAAGTAACAAGTTTTACTTGACAAAATCAAAACTGATCTGAAAGTGGGTTTAAAAGTATGCCATGGAAACAGATGTTACCCTGGACATAGAAAAAATGGCTGATGTTTTAATAATTAAAAGGGATATTAAAAAAAAGAAACCAAGAGAGTGATATGAATAATTTTGCTATATTGGATTTACAAAAGACACTTTTATATTGGAAAATCTTGTGAGACTGGACAAAGGAAATTGAAATTACAGTAGATTTAGTTCTAGAACCTTATTTGAATGGATTAAATATTAAAATAGTTAGAAGTAAGAGGAAAAATATGAAGTTGATTTATTTGATCAAGGTTAAAATACATTTGGTGTTATTTCTCATAGCCCTTAATGGACTTTTGCTGACCATTTTTGCTGAAATTTTGCTGGATTTGTTTATAAATTAAATGAACTACGGGAAGGAGACACCGTCTGTTATATGAGGAAATGCTAAGTTAAAATTGTTTTTGTGTTGGAATTTGAAAATCAATGTCTTTTTTTCTGTTTCTCATTTTTTTTTATTTTTGTATCTTTTTATTCTTTTATCTTTTTTAATTTGCATTAGGTTTTATTATTATAACTATAATCTTACATTGTATTAACAGATGATCACATTCTTTATAGCTGAGTTCTTCTTTTAGATGGAGTATAAAATCCAAGAGCAATGCAGGGATGCTTGAGGAATGCTGACTTGGGCATATTCTGATAATATTTTTTTCTGTACCTGCCAGATGGGCAACTATGGTATCGGTCATCCCCCAGCATTTAGGTGAATAGAGAGAGGCAAATATGTCATACATGCTTACTGGTCCTTGAAAGAAATGTTTAAGCTATTAAGACTTGGTTGCAACAAAATATCCACCTTTTCTATTTTGGAGAATGACTATTGTAATTCAAATTATTGTACTCATTTGATTACCAGTATTTAATTACAAAAATTATTCTACTGTGAGCCTTTTCCATCCAGGAACCATTTGATTGTAGGAAGCTATGGAAGAAATATGTACGTTGCTCATAATTATAGATGTGAATCCAAAATAGGACAACAGGATTCTGAACACTTAGGGATAATGATAGGTATACATGGCATTGGATTGACTTAGAAATAAGCCAAGTTATTTCCCAAATGATCCAGAAAATGGCTTGGTTCATTGCCAAACTAAGCCAAGCCAAATTCGATTCTGTCCCTCTCAACATATTTGACAGTCATAAATTGTTATGTCTCCCAGATGCCTGGTTGTTAAGTGTCAGCATTCATTTGCATGTGGCTAGAAAATATCTCTCCTGTGGAGCTCACAGTGAGTTAAATAAGCAGGATGTACCTGTTAAAATGGATGGGGAGGAGCCCAGCCCTCAGATTGTATTACTGAGACCACATTCTGCATATAGGTTTTGCTACAGGACCAGCTGTTTCCAGGGGATGAAATAATTTAATTCTCTCTTTTTAGTTAATTGAGGTAGGATAGACCAGGGGTGTCAAACTGGCATTGTCATGGCAGTGTCACATGACATATTGGGACTTTTTTCTCCTTCGCTAAACCAGGTGTGGGCGTGGCCAGTGCATGATGCATCCGGCCCACAGGCCAGGAGTTTGACAGCCCTGGGATAGACTATCAGAATGAATAAGGAGATTTAAAGAAGCAGAAGCTATCTAGAGCCACTTTCCTCCTTCATGTTTGATAGTAATGTAAAGAAGCAGAAGCAATCTAGAACCACTACTTCCCTTCATATTTGACAGTATCTGAGAAGGATCTTAAAAGGGATTTCCTTTCCATGGTGTGTGGATAAGCAATGATGGAGAAATGTTCAGCAGTTGTAGGTGAGCCCACAATTCCCATGTGCCTGGCAAGTCCAGGCTGACAATGTCAAGGTCAAAATGAATTTTGCAGGTGGCTATTGGAGAGATTTCATGCTTTGGATATCCTTGCTTGAAAATTGTTCCTGAGTCCCGAGAATATCTAAATAGAGACTTCCTGGTTTGTGGAAGCTGCAATTTTGGATCCAGGGCGCCTGTGAGTTGAAAAGAGTTAAAAATGAAATTCTGCTCCATCTGGGGTTTTATTCTGAACCAGAGAGGAATTTGCAGATCTGTAGTTCTTGACTCTTCCAGCTTAGCTCTTTAAGGCAATTGTTATTGTGAATCAAATGCTTGAAAAGAACGAACATAAGCCTTTGACCATAACTTAAACAATCAAATGAGAGGTTGTGGAAGTGCTAATCTCCCCTTATGCAAAACAAGCTGAACAATGGAGAATGCAGATGAGCAGTAACTTTTTCCTTGCACAATGACGGTTTTTAGCTGCATTTGACTCAAAATAAGTGAAAAATGTTATCTTCGCTTAAAAAAAATGTTTCTTGCACAGATAAGTGTCCTGAAGAAGCACTTAACTAAGACTCAGAATTTTGCAGAAACAATTGGGAAGATCTTTGCATTCCTGAAAACATTAAAAGCTGAATGCAGGAACCCACTAAGCAGCAAACAGAAAGCATCTACTTGCTGACAAGGGCCTTGTAGTGCATTTTAATATGTATTTTGTTTTATTGCAAAAACATTCGCTTATAATTAGCGCTTGGGGCTCAAAGTAAGACAGAAATGTACAAACCTGTAAAATCGCGGGGTTGTTAGAGACATATTCAAAATAAGCTTGAAACTGCATACAGTTTAAATAAAACTCCTGAACACCTGCCTTTCAGAATCTTCCCCCTATTCATTTTTCTTCCCCATTCCTGAAATCCAAAAGTCTGGCCTACATCACAGTTAGTTTCCATCTCCCTGGATGAATGGTGGTAGAATTCATTTCCAGCTACAAATACATTCATTGTGCGAACTGTTACCACTGGGCCAGCTGAAGCTTAGGCATTTATCTAATAAAAGCAAGGTAATAGCTGAAATGGAAATGGCCCATTTTCACATCTGACTCAAAAACCTAGTGAATGTCCCTGGAGAGGTGCTTAAAATGGATCCAAATGGCAGCTCCCTCTAGAAATCTCTTCACTTTCCCATTACTAACCCAATTTGACATTTAATTTAAAAATTATCAGACTCATCTCTCAGCTCGTCCCTATTTGGCATAATAAAGTTTTCAATTATCCAAATGCAAAAATATAGTGATTTGTTGAAAGACAGAACACTAATTAAAAATGGAGGTAATGGCAGAGGTTTGTATATAAAATGCCTCTAAAGCTAACACTGAGTGTATTCAGTTGGATATAAGCAGCAGTTCAGAGTTGCATTTCAAAAGAAATGCTAAGATCATGTTATAAAGCACCAAACTAAACTAACAAGTTATCCTGTAACCACAAATCTTTTGATATCTTAATACAAAATTTGTTTTCAATGCCCCACATCATATTTAATATTCAGCCTACCAATCCTGCCCAAAGACGATAACCATTTCTGTATTGGGTGAATATAGAGCAATTTTCTCCAATACAGTGTTGCAAAGTTTTGCACATCGTGGGTATTATTTTTTAAAATAAAAATAAACAAACCAAATAGCCAAGATCTCAAGAGCTTTCATACGCAATACTGAAATTCATGTTTTGACAAATGCAAGTAAATTCACATGAAATTTCAATATTCTCAGATGAAATGTAATGAAATCCAGGCTCTTATCTCATAAACATCTTATAAAAATATCAATATCATAAATTATAGAGGGATGAAGACCTAACTGCTCAAGATTATTTCCATGGTACCTGGCACCAGATAGAGTAGCTAACTCCCAGCTTTGAAGTCGTTTTATTCAACCCAGTACAGATGCTCAAATCTGTACAAGTGAAAAAGAATAGCAGAAGTAAAAACATGAACTTCACAAGGCATCCTCTAGCTGCTAAATGATTTAGAGCTCCTGCTTTTGAAGTAGTTGATTTGCCAGCAATGTCAGTGAGTTTACCAGAGTGCTTTGCTTATGAACTTCAGAGATAAAGTTCAAAGTAGTGATAATTCAAAGAACAGTAATATCTACACGCCAATATTTCAGACAGGAAAATAGGGACATCTTTAGAAAGCCCTTAAGCCACTGTAGATGTCAACTCCTAACCAATTTTGGCTTTTTTTTTTTTTGAAAAAGATAAGCAGGATCTAATCTAATTATGATTTAGAAAAGAGACCACTAAGTATCCCAGATTATAAACTGGTCTAGAAAGGTGGGAGGGGAGGGACAGAATTGGCCAAGAAAACAATATGGATATAGCATTGTAGTCATGAGGAATTTGAACATATTAACAATGAAACATTTCACAAATTCTCCTCCAATATTGAAGCAGTTTGCTTTATAGTGTGCTTTACCTATGTTCTGGAATAGCCTGTCCTCCAATTTAAAACCCAGAAAATGGCTTTTTTAAAAATAAACAAATCTAAGGCTACCAAATCTGGGCTTTAAAAACACAAGTATAAACTAAATAGAAGCAGATCACCAGAATTCTGTATTGCTGTTGCCTTCTATGTGGTGATAGTTCGTATTTTTACAGTCTCAGTCTACTAAACAAATTAAAACTGTATAAAAAAAATACTAAAAAGCACCAAAATATCCATCCACTATTTTTTCTAGTTGAGGGAGGGAAAAACAAAAGTTGTTGCTTGATCAACACACATGTGCAAAAACAGTTGAATGAAACATTTAGGATTAAACCTGCAATCTTTTAAACATTTGCATGGAATTAAGTTCCACTAAACCATGGGACTTTCATTTAAATAACGTTAATATCAGGCTATCAACCCATATGGTGTGACATAAATATTGTTGGATTTGGTTCTTTGTCAGCCCATGTTCAGCAAATACATATAAAAGTCTACAGATACAAAATGTAAACAGTGCAAGGTCCATAAAATAAAATAGCTTTTAGCTATTTTCTTACTATCATATCTAGATATATTGGTACATGTGTGCCCATTCGTAGATACAGAGCAAACTAAGACATTATAACTTGGATTGTTTGACTCCAATACAAGGATTTCAAGAGCTGTGGTAGTGTAGTGATTAGAATGCAATATTCCAGACTACCTGTGCCCACTGCCAGGAGTTCGAACCTGACTGGCTCAAGGTTGACTCAGCCTTCCATTACTTTTGAGGTAAAATAAGGACCCAGATTATTGGGAGCAATATGCTGATTCTGTAAACTGCTTAGAGAGTACTGTAAAGCACTATGAAATGATATATAAGTCTAACTGTTTATATAGTATATTTCAATATACTGTAAAGAATGGAAAGGTTCAATCTAAACTATTATAGGGTTGAAAACTGGTCTGAAAAACATTTTAAATTGCATAACTTGAAATCTCTCAAAACTTTTTGATCTTGTTTCTGATTGACATCCCTGTGTTTGCCTGATAATGTCACAAGAACCACAGAATCCATTAGAAGCATAGAGCCAGCCAGGACTTCCGGTTTGGTGTCACGGCAGGAACTGACTGAAAAATGCAGGCTCTAATGAGCCCTGTGAAATCCAGCTGGAAAAACTGCTGCCGGGAGGCTTTTGGGCCATAGCCATCTTGTAGGGATGGTGAAGAAAGGGGAGGCATTTTGTGGACCACAAGGAATTGGCAATTTTGTCACTGGAACAGAAACAGTTCTCCTGATCGTCAGCAGAGGTGGCGGCCATATTCTGGTGGTCACTTTGAAGCTGGGACAACCGGACCAAGAATTGAGCTGGAGCGGCATTTGGACTGAGTGCTGGAACTGGGTGAGATAATTGCCAATTTATACTTTTATACTTAAAGGAAAAATTGAAATCGGAGTTTAAAAGAAATCCTGAGCTTGGATTAGCAGTTACCTGGCACATACATGGAAAAAAAGTAGTGACTGTAATACAAAAAGCCCAAGAAGAAGTCCTATACTTGGAAAATTGGGGAAAGCAAAACATTTTAAAAGGAAAAAAAAGTGATTATCTGGAGAAAATAGCATTTTGTATAAGTACCTTACAATACCTGGATACTTTAACAATTAGCTGGTTTTAATAGACTATTTTGTATGGAATAGAAATGGAGAGTGCCATCTACTGGAGGAAAGAAAAAGTACTGTAATACTTTACTTAAGTAGACAAAAAAGAAGTAGCAGTAGCTGGAAGACCTGACCATGGCCATATAGAAGAAAATAATTTGGACACTGTGAGAACATTTAAAGAGTGATTGTGTTTTGTATTTGGGTTTTTTTTCCCCCTTCTCTCTTGGAAAACAGCCTTTTTAATTGGATTTGATTATTTCTGGAGTTGGATTATTAATAATTTAGGAGAACATTTTGCTTTGGAAGAAAAGAGGACTAATTGAAGAAGAAAGGAAGAAAAGAGGAGAAACAAGAAAATTAAATAGACTAAACTTTGGCTAATTGTGAAGAGATATAATTCGGGAGGTGTTAATAGTTTTTTAATTTGTTACAAAATGGAGTTGCAGATGTATGAACAGCTATTTCTGATGTTTAAAAATATGCGTGAATCTTTAATAGACAACAAAGAAACAGAAAATTCATTGAAAAATATAGAAAAGGAAAGTTATGGAAAAGGAATTATGGAAAGAAAATAATATGGCAGAAGCTGAAATAATAAGATATGGTAAAAAATGATTAATTTGCGATAAAGGATTATATAAAAGAGATGAATATTGAAAAAATTGGAAGATTAGAATATATTAAAATTATGATCATGTATAAGATGAATAAGATGTGACCCAGTCAACACTCTGTTCATAAAATACGTATGATGAAAGTAAAACTGTAATAAAACTTTTTTTTTTTTTGGTTAAAGAAGCATGGAGCCAGCCTATGAGTAGAAATGGTTGGGGATCAATTCCACACTTTTATCAGATGTGGTAATTCTTTGTGGATTTTGAAATACTGATATTTTGATTTCATATCTAAAGAAGCTCGAATTAATAATATATTCTCTAAAGGTTTGCTCCATGTTTCAGTGTGATTCTGTCATAGATCACTTGATTGAGCAGCACGATGAGCCAATGTAGGTGAAGTGGTGAATGAGGTCTTTTGCATTCAACCACATCAATATAATTAGTGGAAAAATATTTCCCTAAAAATGAAACAAATACCAAGATACTTGCAGAAGTATCCTATACATTTATTACTGAACAATACAGTTCTGTGCATACCTACTTGGAAATTAATCACACTGAGTTAAATGGCATTCATTTCCAGGTATCTCTATTTAAGCATATCAGGTATACTGTCTAAATTTCAGGTTATGTTTTCTTTAATGTCCTTTTTACATCACTGATACCGAACCTCAGACTTGCAACAATGTCAGGATAAGGGATGGAGCATAATTTCATTGATTTGTGCAGTTGTGAGGGCACTGAGATATATTCAAGACGTCAGTTTCTGAAGAAAGGTGTTAAACATTGGATAATAGCCAAGAACCATTACATTTCACCTTTTCTTTCGTTAACAATGATATAACAGATCTTTAATTTATCCTTGGCAATAGCCCAAATAATGAAGGAAAAATATCACTCCTCAAGGTACTTACCAGGGCGATCCTGGAACAGGAGTAGATGCAACAGGCTTGTTGCCATTTGAAGTGTTTTCATCATCTGTGAGTAGTTTTAAAGAATGAGTCTTCAGAAAAAAGAAACAGATTAATCAGCAAAAGATATTGTTATACTATGTGTTTTATTTATATTCTAAGAAGCTTTTTTTTTTTAATTTGGTAGATTACAGCTTTCCTCAGAGGCCCAGATAGTGCACATGATGTTATTTTATAGCTCTCCGAGCTTATAGCTTGGTTTCCAAATGTTTCATTACCAGGCTAGCTATCATCTTCAGCAGAGTTTATGGAATATTAGTGTCTATGTTCTTCTTCATTGAAGCCTGGCACTCCACAAGCAATTCCATCAACAGATACATTGACCTACAACCAGCCTACAAAACCCTCAGAATCCAAATCAACCACACAACCAACCAGAGACAGCACCGACCCTCAACCAACCCATGCAATTATACCCCACCAGCTCTTCACCTCCTAATGATCCTGCCCTGATGTAATCTTCTTATCACAAGACCCATCACAAGACCCACAGCTGACCGTGACTTGACACATCCACACCTGAAGCTCTTATAAACAGAACAACACTGACAATTACATCCCCTAAACTCTGCTGAAGATGTTAGCTAGCCTGGTAGTGAAATGTTTGGAAACCAACCCACAAGCTCGGAGGCTGAACCTTCACCCTCATCTTACACCCAAGGTATAGATGTTCACCATTATTGCAATATACATGCATGAACACACACACATTATTCATAGCCAAAGGTGGCAAATATACCCACAACATAACCCTCCTCCTTCTATTTTTTCCACAACAATGACCCTGTGAGGTAGATTGGGTTGAGAAACAGTGAATGACCCCAAATCGCCCAGCTGGGTTTCATGGCTAACACGGGAATGAGAACTCACAATTCCCCACTTTCCAGTCCCTAATCAGTAGACCAAACTGGACCTCTGGATATATGACTGAATTTTGTGGAGCTTAGGTTTCACAATTTACATTTTGCTTATCATCTCAATAATGATAGTTACAGATTCTAGGGAGCTCTTAATCCAAACATTCTCAATGGTTTGTTTGTTTTTGAACTCTTCTCATCTGCCAGTTCACTGTCATCCATTGTCAGATTTTTCTGGCTGGGCCCATACTCCTGGCAGTGAGGAGATGGAAGATGAAGCAAAGCAGGACGACAGACAAGACAAATTCTTGAATGTGCAAACACATTCAAGACAAGTTCTTGAATGTGCAAACTTGGGGATATATCTGTGTTGCAGAAGAAATTTATGAAGAAAATCAATGTCTTTCGCAATTCAGAGTTAAACAATAAGAAACTAACCTTTTCATTTTCATTTTCTGCTGGTTTATTTTTCATTTCAGTATGTAAAATTAGGGTTGGTGGGCAGGATGTTCTGTCTGGTTTTTTTCCTTTATCTGTAATTACAAAATGATTAAAAAAGATCCAGAAAGAACCTATCTTCTATTTTTCACTTGGAGGATCTGTAAATCTGAGCATTTTTTTTTAAAAGCAGAAATCCTCATTTAGAAAGATACATTATTCTTCCAAAATCAGTACACGTGCTATAATTCAAAACTATATTTTCAGCACCTTCAAAGTTTATTATTAAATTATTTGTTAATCATAATTGACAGTAATGAATTATGTCATGTATGTTGAGAGAAAAAGGGAATTGAAAGTGTCAATCTAAAGTGTTTTCAAACTTGGTGACTTTAAGGCATGTTTAAAAATGTTGATTTTTGATGTCGCTATCTTGACATAAAACTTTTACTGAATGAAAACAACCCATTTTTGTCAAAGAATCTACAAAATCATTTGTGTATTTATTTTTTCTATTTCCCTCCTCCCCTACACACACACACACACACACACACACAGAGAGAGACACACACACACCTACACACACAGTAAAAACTCTGCTCTCTCTTCTTTGCCAATGGTTTTCTGGACAGATTTCTGATTTCATAGAAATAATGGCTGAGGGCTCTGTTGTCTGACTGATGCATCAGCTGTGTACACAGCAATGAAAACCCATTCATAAATTTGAAAATTCAAATGCAAATAAAAAGATACAAGTAACAGAGCCTTAGGCTAGTTAATCTCATTTTAACTCCACAAACAGATCCATTCTGGGACCAGATAATTGACAGAAAGTTGGCAGGCAGACACTTTTGCAAAACGGAGGGCATTTCCCCCAATGTTCAGAAAATAGACTTGAATTTCTTCCCAATCTTTCTAAAAATAAATAAGCCCTAGGAAAACCAAAGGACACATCCATGTCAAGAGTTTTAATCAGACTGATTTTAAAACCACCCGTTTTACATAACCCCTTGCAGCTAACGTGACATTAATCCACCAGAAAGAGATAACATGTGAATTTTAAAAAGCTTAACTTTGTATCCAGCTTTAAAACTTATCTAAAGTATTTATTGCATAGCAAATAGCTAAATGGGAAGGCAATGTTGCACAAAATGCCAATCTCCATAATTTGTATTTCTGATTTCATCTAACTAGCATCAGTCAAAAAGGTTTTCCAAAAATGACCTTATTTCAAGAAAATCAAAAGGCAGTTCCATAGTCATCAATGAATGGCTGTGTGACGACTTTCCCGGACACTTCCCCAGGCATCTCTCCAGAAGCTAGTTTGGAGGAGGATGAACGGGTCAAGGGAATGTCAGGAGGGGAGGCATCCAAGGGCTACTAGCCAGGAGTAGAAGGGATGAGCACAAGGGAGCAACTGGAAGAACAGCTGGCTAAATTAGAGACAGGAGAGGCACAGCTGAAGCTGGGAAGCCCAGAAGCTTTGGGTGCAGAGGACACACAGCTGCATCTGGTCAGTGGAGATGAAGAACTGCCGCCTCCTCCTATTTGCTTCCTCTCAGCACCTAGGGCTGAGAAGGGGCAAGCAAACAAAAATGTCAGCCTGGCTACTTGTGAGGAGGCAGCTATGCTTCTCTTGATGGGATGTATCAGGAAGCAGTTATTAAGCTCAGCAAAGGGAGTATCTGTTTCCTTGCTGTGTACAGGATTAGCTATTCCAGGCTGCAGGGAGCACCACTGCCCATTGCTACCATTGCTGCCCATCACCACTGCTATCGCCACCTCCACAAGCCCCATTTTTGGCTTCCATGTGTCCCATTTTTGGCCTCCGCGCCTCCCACTTTCAGCTTCTGCGCCTCCCATTTTCAGCCCGTTCCAGGTGGTAGGGATAGGTTCCTGCCACCTGGAATGGGTTGAAAATGGGGCACATGGAGGCCAAAATGGGGCATGCAGAGGCCAAAAATGGTGTGCACGGAGGCTGAAAATGGGGTGCTCAGAGGCCAAAAATGGGATGCATGGAGGCCAAAAATGGGGTACTTAGAGATGGCAAGAGGCAGCAGTGGTGATGGACAGTGGCAATAGGTGGTGGCAATCCCTGCAGCCTGGAACAGCTGATAGGCGGTATTCCAGGAGGCTGATCCAACCGCCAATCAGCTGCTCATGCTAAATCAGGCTGTTCTGAAGCTGACCACTGCAGCTTCAGCACAGCCTGCTCCTTGTTTGCTGCAAGGAGGCAAATTGCTGGGAGGCAGAAGCCAAAGAGTGAGGGCTGGCGGGTGGGCAAGGCTTTGGCAACATTCACTGTATAAGACATACACACATTTTTACCCACTTTTGAGAGGGGTGCATCTTATACACTGAAAAATACAGTAAGTCTAAGTGTTATTGCTATCATGCCTTTTGAACTCTGGACTTGCCTTGTGGACTTGCCTTTGCCCTGGGGACTTGTCTTTGTGCTGTGGACTAGTGCTGGCTTTTTTTGAGCAGCCTGTTGAACTCATTGTGGGGTGGGGTGGTGCTGGCAAATGGAATTTCTGGGGGATACTAGTCCAGGCTTGGGAACCTTAATAAAGACTCTTAACACCTGTTTTGTGTGTGGGTATGTGACAGCACAGGCTGTTTTCTGTGCTTAACACCTGTTTTGTGTGTGTGTTATTATGAGGTTCTCACCCTTGTAAGTTACTCATACTGGAGTAACAAGTAAAGCAATGTTGTTGTAGGAAAAACAGGACTAGATCAAGCATTTATACTATGTATTATGTATACATTCAAGGGGGAATGATACATTAGACATATAAGGAAAATAGGGAACTGGTAACTGACCATTACTCATGTCAGGAACCAGACGGTACGAAAAGGGAGTAACCTATGTTATCTATAAATGTCGAGGGAGGGGGGTGAGAGATATTGCATTTGTTTTCTCCACTCCCTCTCTTCATGCAGTTTTACAGTGTTCAAATGCTATTTGGAGCAATAGGTGTCTTCACTGATACATTTAATGCAAGTGTCAACAACATCATGCATGCCATTCTGCATATACTCTCTATGACTCTAAGCATGAAGACACACACATAAAAAGGCTATGCGCATGAGGATGCCATGATGCAAGGTTTACCCACTTGCACCTGTGTTGCAAGCTAGCAAATACATAAGGGGAATAATATGCATTATGATGTTACAACACTTGGAAGCCTACGGCCTCCACTTGGATAAAGCTCATAGAATGACTTTTTATTTTAAAAAATGTCTAAAATCACATGAGATTTTGGTGTTCATGCCTGAAAGGCCACAAGAATATGAGAATTATGACAGATGTGGCAAACCCATGAGGCTTCAGCCATTGTTTATTTTACTTCTATGGTGTTTAATGTTGAAGCTTTATTTGTCAGAAGCAGAATTCAAGAGCACAGAGGACACATTTCTACATAACAACGCTTGCATGGGTTGTTATCAAGCCCAAAACTACTATATTGAATTCCTCCTGAATCATGAACATCTGGTGTATTCAATGAAGGAGATGCCATTTGTACTTCCCTTGAAGAAATAGGGAAAATTGCTGAACCTATTCGGTGCTAATTTTAAACCTAGGAGTTTTGTCGGTGTTTAAAATGATAGGAATTTTTTTCACTTCTGTTTGGAAGTGGTTTCAGGCTGCAAATGGAGACCCGAAAACATACCTTCCTACAAAAATTCTAACTAAGCCATCCTTTGGCTTAGAGAAGAAAATTGTGAAATAGTCCAACCTATTTTGAATGATGAACTATGTGAATTCTGAAAACTGGCCATGTAGGTCTTTAGAAAAGATCATAAGCAAACAGACCACTTCTGTTTAATTACACACACTCGACATTTTCATCTGCAGGTTGGTTAACGTCCCTGACATTTTATTTATCTTATCGAAAATTGCAGGCACAACTAATGTGTTGTTTAGAAAATACAGTGTCTTACTGATGAACATTTTTAAATAATAGGTTCTTAATATGCCTGCTGGAAAGTGAATTTGGGAGACAATGGGAAAACTGGAGTTGTTTTGATTTGTAGGAAATATTCCTTTAACAATCATTGATTTTGCAACAGTTATAGAGATGTGCAAAGCAACCTGCATGCCCAGGACTTTTGTGCAAACATAATTGGCTTTGATGTTTTGCCTGTTCTAGCAAAGCTAAGCCTATTCAATTACTCTCCAAGGGCTTAAGCAGCAGAACACTTTGACATCCCTAAGTATTCCTCATTTTGTGATCTTCCACTAACGCTCATGATTTTGTCATCAAATAAACTCCAGCTTGAAAGCAGCACAAAACCTAGGCAATCAAAATTCATTTGAGGTTATGAAGTCTTGTTTTATTTAATATAAACAGTGCAAAAACAGAGAATGGGTTTGTAAAAGCAAAGTACATTACTAGGATAAAACTGACTGAAGAATATATCCATTTGTATAGGTCCACTCTATTCATGTTTATTCAGAGGAAATGTTTAGTAATTTTAGTAGGATTTATTGCTATTATTAACTTCTTAGGACTGGAAAATGTATGTTGTTGTTCTTTTAAAGATAACAACCATGAATTTAGGGTGGAAACAAATCTAGGGTATTGTCACAATCACATAATTTAGCAATGGCATGGATATATAAGCTAAGGAATCCAATCTGGGTCGGTCACCAGGAACAGATATTTATTCTTCCAAGCTTTTGGACTCATGCTGGAGCCCATTCTCAGGGAACTTCTCTTTAGCAGAATGTTCTGGTTGTGGTGACCAACCCAGATTGGATCCTGCAACATTATCATGGGACACATACTGTTTACATCTTATGATTTATTATTGTACTTTAGGATTTATGATCTATGACTTATTGCTTTGTTCTTCGTATGTACACTGAGAGATGCACTGGAGACAAATTCCTTCTGTGTCCAATCACACGGCCAATAAACCTATTGTCTGGTCTAGTCTAGTCTAGTCTAGTCTCAGTTATGCTGATGAAGTATATATGGGGCAGGAGCAATTTGACTTAAGAGATTCTAAGAATTTTGAAACTCCTGGCCTACTTAAAATTTGATGGAATCTGCAACACATGTAAAAGTGTTGTGTAAAGTTTAGGTTTACAAAGGAACCATCATATTCTGACCCAAGGACTCCAAACTCCAAGGAACCAGTATGCCAGTGGTAGCATTCTTAGCAGGAATCCATGATACCAAGATAAAGCATGACTAGAATTCTTGGAGTAAAATAGAATGGTTAAGTTATTGATAAATTCTTACTTAAGAATATTGCCACTCTATGAGTTCTGTCCAAAATCCTTCTCTGGTCTATTCACCTTGGGAAGTTGGATTTGTTTGTTGCTATGCATTGTGGACACTTTGTTGGTTGTATAGGAATTATTAGAGGAGTGTTTGTGTAATAGTCAGCTTCTAAAGATTGATAGCCAGCTTGAGCTTATCTCATGGTGGGACTGATACTGTATAGGGACAGTGAAAGTTCTCCATATGATGAAACATTTCATCAAAATCAACATAATATGTAAAACAGTCAAAAAAAATTTTTCGTTAGGGACATGTACATGACAAAAAGTCAGTTTGATGTAGTGGTTAAAGCATCAGGCTATAAACAAAGGGAATGAGTTCTAGTCCTGCCTTAGGCACAAAACCAGCTAGGTGATCTCTGGCCACTGGTGGGTTGCTACCACCAGTGGGAAGCTCTGCCCACCTGCCCGGACGTCTCTGTGCATGTGCAGAAGCATCACGTGCATGCGTGCGTCCACGAGCAAACTGGTAGCGACGGGATTTGAAACCCACTACTGTCTCTGGCCAGTCACTTTCTCCCGGCCCAAGGAAGGATTAAATGGCAAACCACTTCTAAAAAGCCTCGCCAAGAAATTGTAGGGACTTGTCCAGGCAGTTTCTGAGAATTGGACATGACTGAATGGAAGAAAAAATATATGACAGTTTCAGGCTTTATAAACACACACATACAAATAAGGAAATAGAGTGGTATGTGAATGTATGTCATACAAATAGGACAAATTTAAACTAATTCACATCCTCTAGAATATTACAGATGAAAAAATTCATATCTGATTTTTTTTAAAAAATAGTCATTTTTTAAATATAGATGTATTAAATAATTATACTTAGGTGGGCAGCCTTGTTACAGATTTCATAATAACTAGACTGTTGCTATAAATGTGATCCAGGAAGATAGCTTAAAATCCATTGCTAATAGTTGGTTGTTTTGGGGAAGGGAGTGGCTGTATTCACACACACACACACACACACACACACACACACACACACACAGTAGATAGTATTGTAATATTGAATTTTTGATCCTTAGAGATGAGATAGAGCAGGCCATTTCTAGTGTTCTTGTGCAAATCTTCAAAAACCATAAAATTAATAAAGACAATAAAACATATGACAAAGTGGAATCCCTTGCAAGCAAGAAAAATAGTATTGATATGAAGGGAAATGCTGAATCAAAAGAATCCTCTAACTTTGGTTAGAGAATAAGAAGAGCCTTTAAGTAATTTATTATAATGAAATTCAGGAGTGAATATAAAACATATTTCCTAATGAATAATGATCATTTCAGCCAGTATACTACAAAAACAGCCATTTCATATACTTTTTTATATGAAATCTAACAACAGAGTGCTATAAATCCTTTCCATTAAAAAGTATAATACAATCAAAATATTCTAAATCACAGTAACTGAAATATTGGCAACAATCAGTCTTATGCAGTAATTAATGAGTAATCCAGTTAGATGTTCATTCTTATTATGTCAATAAAGGCTTATGAACATATCTGTATCTTAATTGTCATGTTTTTGCAAATGTATTCAAAAGCAGCTGTTTTTTCCAGTCAGGAAGCAGACCTGGAACATTTTCGTTATTCATAAATATTGATTCGTGGGCCCTTAAAGCATGAAATGTCTCAGGTGACAGGCAGAACCAAACTACTAAAAAATGAATGGCGGTTGATTGAAAAGCTTCTTCCTGTTAAAAAAAGAAAGCATCATAACCCAGCACATTTCCCTCTAGTTGTTGCTGATAAAAGAACAAGTTGTGATTAATGGCAGAATTAAGGGGCAATCATGGATGCAAGAGACAATGATATACAGATTACAAACAATAAATCAATAGATCCCTTTTGGGAAAAAGATGTCACATTCGATGAATCTACCATGCCTCTGTTTCTATTACTGGATTTCTCATGATAATCCAATGCTATTGAAATGCATGATTCACCTTCAGCCCAAGCTATTGATCTTTATTTTGGCAAAAAACTAGAGATATCTGCTTTACTCATTCTGCTTTGGTTATGATTAAAGTTCTCATAAAATAAAGCATATGGAGAGGGGAATAATGTATAAATTCCAGTAAAGAGCTTGCTTCAAAATTATTCCCATTTCCGTTGCAGGTTGCATACGAAAATTGCACACTGAATTGGAATGGTTTTGTTCTTGTGGCTATAATTCTTCCAGAACTAAATAGAGACTGTAGCTTGTGAAAAGCACCTATTTGCATGCAAAAGACTGAGATTTAACCTCTGGCATCTCTAGATAGGGCTTCAAAATCTCCAGTCTGAAATCCCGTTGCCAATACGTATCAATAATACCAAGCTGTATGGATAATTTTTAGTAAACTGTGAAGTTGTGTTTTCCCTTCTTTATGCAAGCTGATTTTAAGTGAAGTTAAAACCAGTCAAAATATAAATATTCCCCATGTTCTTAATAATTTTTCACTTCTGTGAAACATTGCTGCTGAAGGCTCTTAGGTGCAGTGGGGAAGTGTAAAATTTGTTACTACCAGTTCTGTGGGTGTGGCT